>JAQGBY010004967.1:0-15502 GCA_034698785.1 Mycogona germanica | reverse complement strand
CGCTGGGGGATCTCCAAGTGAACACTATGTCTAATTTCTTCATTGTATCCGCATTTCGTTTACAATAAAGGACATCGCATTTGAAGGCACTGACATACTTCATACAGCAATTGAGTAGGTCATCATTGTTAGAAATGAGGTATTGTTTTAGTAAAAAAAAAGGTATCTCATACACCTGTCAGCACAACCAAACCTTTGAGAAATTAGTTAACCGACTTGCATGGCAGCCAAGAATATCGCGATAAAGCCAGATTCCTTCTTCATATGCTGCTTATTTTTAAGAGTGGTCGAAAATAGAAATATAATTACAGTCGAATTATTCCAATTATCGACTATTTTAATCTATAATATTTGAAAAATGTTGTATTGTTGGTGGGGTCGGGTATTATATTTTTTTAGGACACCATAATGGACTTCTAAGCTATAACACTGTAACATATAGAACATATTGGAAGCGGATTAATACCATATTACAAAAAACTCTTTGAAATACTGCAGTGCAGATTTTCGTCACTATGTGTCGCGCTCTACGATGTAAGTATATCCAATTACATGTTACCTGCCTACCTCAAAGTACACTTTTCCCGGCTTAAACAATCTCGTAACAAAATGATTGAATAACAAGTGTTTCATAAAAAAATAAAATTTGTTCATCCGTGAATTGAAGGCCGAGTAGGTGGCTGTCATTGTAAGAAAATCACCGGTAATGGCAATACCATTAGCGCACTAGTTCTCTCTCAATATATCTCATGCAACTAAAATTCCTAGTTCCCTAGAGAATTGTTGTAGGACTTTACAATGGTCTCTGCTTGTCATTTATAATTTGAATCTGTTGGAAAAATTGATGTTTTAATATTAAACGCAATTTTGTTTCGCTAATCTGGAAGCTAAAAACTATAATAATTGATATGCAAATTGTCTATTGTGACGCACACGGAAGTCCTGCGTGTAGATATAAAAATATTAGCATCATGAACAAGTGCAAAACTAACTCACACAAGAAAAAATAAATTATGCTAATATATAAATGAATGAGTATCCAACTTTTGAATTGGTGTTGCTCCAATCTAACTATTTTCATTGTCTTTGAACGTATGAAAAATAGTGAAACAAAATATAAATACAATTTATTATAATGTTACACCAACACAAAAAATTCCTACCTGTAAATGAAATCATTGAGGCAATTTTTAATGTATGTTGATATGTGTGGTAAGTAACGTGTTTGACAAGTACGAAACTTGATTTTGGTAATGACGTCAGGCTAAATAGATGACACATTGTTTGCTCGATTGCAGGTGTTGATGTTGAAAAATACAACTTCTGTTGTATATTTACCAAGCTCCTTAGGGCACAATATTTATTTTTCAGTTAAGGGTCAATAATGTTTTTCATGTTCATTCACACACTTCATTCATTAGTAAGCAAATTTGTGCAACCAGTCACAAAACATCAGGATCCATTTATGTTGAGTAAGCTAGACTCACACATTATCTAAGTCATTTATTTTAAACCCCGGTAACATCAGCCACAAAACTGGCATAGCCTTCGTTTTGCACCGCTCAAACACAATTAGTACTGAACACGACACTCAACGATCTTGCTCCAACTTCCAATGAAACTCGTTTCACTTGTTAACGTTAATCAAGCTTCACGAAGGCGGATGCGCAGTGGCATTGTCAAGATCTGTTGGTAATTCATTTTTGTCAGTATCGTTGAAGTGATTTTGCTATGCTGCGTTTGTCAAATCGGAGACGTCCAATTCGGTTAGGAGGAAACAAATAGCAGCGATGTCTATCCTCCTCGGACCAAACATTTGACTGATATCAGTAAGTTGCTCGAGCGTACGTTTCAAAGAAGCTCGATTTGACATTAATTAATAAAACCATCAACCTTATTTTGTAATTTATTTGCGATTGGTTTCTAAGCACCATTTAACATTCTTATAATAAATAACGAACGATCTTAAGTGGAACCAGCAATAGAGTAGTTGTGATCCAACTTTAAAATTTCGTATAAATATCAATACACTGGTTAACTTGTTATACATTTTAAAATATGGATTTTTTTGTTCAAATCAACTGTAGTCAACAGCACTTCAAGCGTTACGTACCCCTCATGTTGCTTAGGCACTATGCGAGGGGCACGACCAATTCCCTGGGATCGAAATTTCGAGAGCCCGCGCTGGGAATCGAACCCGGGACTGCCAAGCCGCAGGCAGTCGCTAAACCAACAGGGTTACGACGAGTCGTATTCGATTATAATAACGATTTTAATAAAAAAAATAAAGCAAAACAGAAACCTTAAATCGTTTTAACAAAATAAATAAGATAAATTTGCCAAACACGCGGATATATTTTTATCCTGTACGTTCGCAATCACAGCTGACATCGGTGTAATGCGGGTTTAAAAATGTCATTCCTTTCTCGTATCTATTTAATTGTTATTGACTATGTATGGATTATGATTACAATCTGGTCATATGTCAACAAAATTGACAATTGTCTACAAAAAGGTTCAATTTTATAAAGTACTCGTTGTATTTTTTAGTAAAATGTAAATCAGTATACCTGTAAAACCGTAATACTCTACAGTCTTTATAAACTTAAAACCGATTATTTTAAAATTAACGCGAAAGATTAATTAATCATTCAAATGTTACTTTAATTAACTATACAGAATATTTTACAACGTAATTTTATCATTTAAATTTATCAAAGGTTATTTTTTTATTTTTTCACATATGTCGTATGTGGGCAGCTGCTCTAGACATAAATCCACGTTGCCCCATTCCTTTGTCAGTTGTGATAGTCAAAAATACATCGATGATCTCAAGATGACAGTAACGAACGCATGTCTTCAAAGATTTACGTGTTTCTAACGCGCGGGAAGATCTGATGATGCGCGCGGCAATCGAGAGAGACCTTGGTAGATCTGAGGTAAATATAGGACTGCGCAAGGCCGATGTGGTCCAATGACTTCACCACCAGGATCGCGCCAAACCGCTCACACGGGGCACCTGCGGGCGAAGGACGTGCTCAACGGAGATGACTGCTCATAATTCTACCGGCTTTTTCTTCACCACCAACGCAGGAGCGACGGAATGCGAGAGCCGGGAGCGGTATTTCCGAAACTAATCCCGGTCTCTTCAGTTCTCAGGCTCCATATTCTCTGCCCAATAGAATAACCGGAGCTATATTTTTTTTTAAATACTTTGGCCGATGTAAGAGAGGATATGATGTAGAGGCCTTGTAAAATAATTATAAAGCGAATGAAAAAACATAATAGCTACACACATGTATCTCCTTTTTCGTTCAGGCCATTTCAAAAGATGTTGCACACACAATTATGGTGAATTGTAACGAATAACAAAGTGTAGAAATAGCATTAATTTAGAAATGGCTTTCCAAACAATAAAGCAAAACTATAAAAATATGACGCCAGCAGGGACAACCAGAGTAAAATAATTCCCCATTAACAATTAATAATAAAATCAGCTAATCTAATCAAAGTAGACATCTGCTTAGCTAGGTTTCTCGAAACATCAATTGTACCAGTATAGGTCAAATGTGAAGTAAGCGAGCTGGCCTTTATAAGATTTGTATAAGAGCGCACCTACATTCTGTTCAACAACATGGATGAGGTCAGAGCAGCTGAAGTTAAAAAAATTGTGGTAACTCTTAGAATCTTTCAAAAGGGTATCTTTCAGAACAAGTGTGCATACCGTACCACACCCTGAAGTGTTCATATTACCTTGGTCATTAAATAAACCTCTTTCTACTAAAGACATCCTCTTTAGATGTACACTATACGCATGCTCATGACGACCAAGAGGATTTCCACTAGCTCTGACTTTCGCAATATTCTAGCGGACAAGGATGCAACGTTTGACATTTAATTTTTATCGCTTTGTAAATAAATACTCGAGTATATGACACACTGGTTACCTTGTACCGTACCTACACGAGTGAGGCATGCGGTAGTTAGTAGTTGATTTGCATATGATAAAGACGATTGCATCCTGTCATCATTTGTGCAATTAGCTCTAACTCAATTCTTATTTTATATTTGCTTACGACAAACAAACGTTAAAATAAATTCATATTTTTCTATTCAGGGTAGACTGTCGTTGTCAGGGGCATTGCATCTTCATTAAATTAGGCTATTATCTACATTTTTGCCGAAGGAAACAGTTTCTTTTATTGTCACTGTAATCGGACAGGTGAACGCTATTGGATACATTTATATTGGTGGAATTGCGCTTCTGTGGCGGACCGCCATTTTTCTCAGGATGAGCAACAAGTGAACATAAAAAACCAATACAATCTTATATTATGAAATATAAGTTACAAAAATTATTCTACGCAGATAGAAACAAATCAGCTAAAATAGATACTCTGGTGATTTAAAATTTCTTCTTCAACTTTATAGGGATACCTTTTTATACTTTTTTCTATCATATTGGTAGCAGAAGCAAACTCCAGACTTTCAGACAGTTCATAATGCACAATACGAAGTGGCTGGCCATCCTTAACATTTGGCTGCGGGGTGTCTCGATAAACGTGTGCAGACATTTTACGTGACCAAACTAAATAGAAAAAGCGAAGGCGTTTTATCGCATCGATTGCGTCATACACGCGTGCACTATTACCTGTGAAGTTCAAAACGCGATGCGAAAAGAAGAGTCACCATGCATGACCTTCAATTTCTGTGTTACATTACAATAAAGGAAGACTGTACAGGGTATATATCAAATGATGCAAAAACCACTGACGGCACTTGTCAGAGAAGAAATTATAAAATAAGTGACGTAACAAAGTTAGCCTGGACCTCTAACCTATCTGGCAGTTTCTCGTTGTTCCTTCAACTACACTTATTATGCGGGGTTCTTCTTTTGGGGGAAATTACTTGTTAGTATTTCATCACTGGTGCACATAATACACATCAAGTTACAAACACAATTTTCAAATTGCAAGTACATCTTAACGATCTGGTTTATCCACCACAACTTGATACGGTGCCCAATACCGTGTGGCACCATCTAATGGTCAAATAATAAACCTACACCTTTAAAAACACCTACAGAGAGTGTAGCAGTACGAATACGAACTATTGCCCCAAACAATCGTTTGAAACTTTCAAAGATTTGCTCTATGGAATTGTCATTTTGGTTTCTGGTCTAGATTCCAGTCGCGGGCTCTCGATTATTCGATGCCAGTGCACTGGAAAAAATGTGCCCCTCGTGTACTGTAATGTTATATATAGCACTAAGAGAGTTTAGAATCGACTGTAGTGTAATGAAGAAGAAAGAACACGAATATACCGATAAAGATTTTACGAAGGAACCCTGAAGATTTTAAACTCACACACGAACATGTTAGGTCAATGATTACAATAAGGAATACATGCAAAGGATAAAAGACCACTACCGGTATAGTGATTTATGTATCAATATTTCACTGTTGCTACTTTGCATTTACTGTACTGTATATGTAATAGGAATATCCTTTGTACAGAACATGTTTATCTGATATTGACTCGTATATATACCAAGTGCATCTCGGCTAATATTGAACATAAAGAGTTTGCTAGCAGAAAACGTAATAGCGTCATGTTTTAAAACTAACGTTACACCGCCTTTGTAATTCATTTCACGAATGTTTCAAGTGATACTAAATTTTGTCGAAAACGCCTCCAAAGTTTGGAAGCAGCCTAGGTTGGTGCGGCAATTCCGGGGCCCGCGAGAAGATAAGAGTGCCCATAGCGACCGTAATAACTGTCACGTGCACGGAGACTGAGTAATTCAGCCCCCAAATCCAATCATCGGGAATACCATAAAAAAAAACCGGCCGACCCCGCCGCATCCAGAAATTTCATCAAAAGAAAACGCACATTACTTTCACTTTCGATGCGCTTCGAAACTTTAAGCTCACAGAATATGTAAATTGGGGCCAATGACAAAAAAGAATAACTGAATTAAACTAGACATGCCAGCACTAACAATGCGAACAGGTTTTCTATCTCTAAAAAAAAATGTTCGTCTGAGCTGTGAGCAAAAGGGGGCACCCATCACGTCAATTATTCTGGTGACTTCGCAAAAACGTTATGGCCCGTTTTTACACTTGGACACTACTCTGCATACCAAGTAAGAACTTTACAAAACTTATCCGGAAAGAACAATTTTATCCAGATATCTTTCATTCTTCTGAGGGAAGTTCAACCTTGGTAGTTCGCACCTTTTGGGGGAAGAGTAAATTAGTATTTTTTATTTGTGCTCGAACAGGGTTACATTTTTTTTATTACAAAACCATTTAGTAAAATTAATTGATTATAAGTATCGAAATGGAGGGCGACTTTCCTTGCGATAGGTTTAAAGACAAGTTGATATCTTTTTCGTATTACAAAAATGTCAATATCAGTTTTAATACGTTAATGACAAATGTACGACCCGAGTGCGCTCCAACTAAATCTGGTTAACTCAAAGAGATTGAATAAGATCCGATGGCAGTATTAACTAAAATGGTGGCGAATTGCAGAACTACAATTAGAAACTCGGCGACGAATTCATTATCTTAATTTATCTTCGAGAAGATGTTTTAAATTTTACGTTTAAACTATCTTCGTTGCCAAGTTTCTAATTGTAGTCCTGCAATTCCCCACCATCTTAGTTAAATCTGGGTATCTTTATAGATTCTTTTGAAAATAACTTTAGATGGCGGATAATATCTAAACGTTCAGAGGCTAGTCTATCTAAAACTAAATGAAGTGCTGCGGCAACGTTCAACAATATTTCATTAAATTGTGTTTATATTTTTTAATTTTCCGTCAGTTCTGTTCGGCTTAAGTGCCCCAATACAGGATATAAGTGCTCAGAAATTTATATCCAGGTTTGCTATTTCCAGTGCAGTGTTCAAGGAAAGTGAGAAGATTTTGAGCGAATGCCTGTTTTTAGTATTTAGTTGGACAACAACTTTTCTAATTTTCCTTTAGAAGGAAACAAAAGCGATCTAGCGCCACATTTGCACTCATAAAGTACACGTATAACAGTGACACCGAATTATCATCATCACCATCAGAAGCACTAATCCAGTATAAAGCCCAGTCAAAGGAGCCTTTGTTGACAGGCGACCGAATTGCATCACGGAGCCTTTTATTGGTGGGAGATAAAACGTGTCTCCAAATATGCGCTACCGCAATACATTGTTAGCGACGTGGATAACTGATTAAGCACACGTTTGGCATGCTGTAGGCTGTAAAGCATAAAAATAAAAGTACATCGATTCGGATGGATCACCTATTTAGGCCTTCGGCGCGTCGGGAACAGAATGAGAAGCGCAGTGTTGCGTCGACACGTTCTACGCTTTCACATTAATCCTCTAATTGATAATAGAGGCAAATTTTGTTCTAGCCAATACGTGTAAGTGCGCTGAAGTATCAATATGCACATGGACAGGGTATTTGCATACATGTAGGCCTGTTTCTGTGAAAGTGACAAAGCACGGGAAAGCGACAAAGCATGGGAAAGCGGCAAAGCACGGTAAAGCAGCAAAGTACGGGAAAGCGGCAAAGCATGGGAAAGCACGGGAAAGTGGGATGCAAATGATGCATCCTTTCTTCTTCACAGCACGGGAAAGCGGCAAAGCGGGATGCAAATGAATTCCCGGGGAAAAGGGAAAATTGTGTAAGCATAGGAAATCACGAGAAAGCGGGAAAGCGGGATACAAATGAATTCCCGGGAAAAAGGGAAAATTGTGTGCACGAGGTAGTGTGACCGAACCATTTAACCGGATGCCACAGCAAGGCGTGGCCTGGGTCAGCTAGTTCTAGATAAAATCAAAATTACGGCTTAAACCGTGGTCCTTCACGGTCCTTCGTTAAGTTAACATTGAAAACTGGCCAACCCAAAATTTGCATGAACATCCAATTCAAGCATCTTTCTAAAATTCTTCGTGAAAACTAGGCATCTTTCGTATCCGCAACGGAGTGGATTCTCCGCCATTATCAAGATTAAAGGCACGTACGTGGAATATATTGCTTAAAACTAAAGCATTTTTTGTTTTTCGTCTGTCGTCTCGTCGAGCGATGCGATATATTGAATAAATAATTGGAACTGTATTTACAAGAACGCCCCCGCGTACGTGTTCGGGGGTCCACTTTATATGCTCGTACACACTCACGGTATACATGTATATATATAAAAACGTCGAACTGGCGCCAGTACAGTAGAAGAGGTCTCACGGGGACGTGTCAAGCATTTTACCGATCGTGATGATGAATGACAATTTCTCGCTCGTCATCATCTAATCTAAGGTGTTCGTCTATGTTGTGTCGCTGACGTCATGTTTTGATAGATGATATCGTCACACGCTTTAAAAAAAGCGGGTTATACGCAGAGCGTGAGTACGAATATATCCCGAAAGTTCGAATGTCAAATTATGGAAACCCCGCACACAAACATGGGCGTTGAAAATTTGTAAGATCAAAGATCGTGGCTAGGTCAGACATCCTTTTCTTCGTCCAGAAGCGGTGGCTTTCTATTTTTATAAGTGAGCCCAGTTGAAAAATACACACATCATTTTACCACGCTCGGCCACTAATCATTAAATTTCATCGCCGTGGCTACTAATGATTACCGGGATCTACCTTTGCATATATCCTTGATTGCAATACACCAGAGCACGTAACTTAATTTGCATAATTCACCATGCTTGCACCTCCAGCTTCCCAAATTTAGGTTGCAAATTATTGATGTTCGCGCACCTTGAATAATTTATAAACTGCCTACGCTTAAAAACGAATGGTTCTAAAAAAAAAAAAAAAAGAATGTGGAGTGGTGTTTGAGTTAATAAGATTGGGGTTTTGTGTATGCCATACGATATTTGTATCAAACGCGGAGACCCTATGTGGGGACACCCACACAAATTGTATTTTCGTTGTATAATCTGTGTTAAGATAGTTTGTTGGTTCGATGAAACTATTTATTTAGTTGAGTAAATCAATTAATTTGATTCGGGCATAAGTGAACAGACTTCAGATTCGGGCATAAGCACCATGAGGGGGACATAACGCCTATAGTGCGGTTGACTATAGTTGATTTTCTAAACCTACACCAGGTACTTTCTTGATTAGTTATCCATTCAGGAACAAAGCAAATGTAATCTGGCGATTCTAGCGAAAATTTCATATCTGTACACTAATTGGAAACATGGCATGGAAGTGGATATCCAATGAAAGCATATTTTCACCTAAAAGCAGCAAGTTTGCGTGTACATAGATCGTGTTTCATCATAAGCACTGAACAGCACTTACGCTTTAAAACTGTCATAATCCAGAATATTTTACCTGTCAACTCCACCCTCAGCAGCATATCAGAACAGTTAAATTTAAGTGAGTTTTATAATGGCACGTCTGATAGGATCAAGTTTCTTAAAACCTTTTCAGTATGAAAATAAACTTTCGATTACAGCCCAGCATCGTCTGGCGAATACCATTTGATTTTTTTCAGTATCTACGCGTCTACAAAATACATCAATGCATTTTTTGAATCATTACTCATTATTTTACTCATGTTTCAGACGGGGAAAAAAGTCAACATAATTTGTTGCATAACTAGCATAACTATTCATTAATTAACACTATTATGCATTAGCTTTAAGATACGCGAAATTTTTATAATCATATAAAACTTTAAAAATAATGGAGAATAAAGAACGTCCAAACCTTTATTGACAACACTATTTCATAGCTATAATATAGCAAAACATACATTTTCATTTATACTTTGTCATCAATCATTCATGATATCATTTATAGTTTATGTAAATCGCATAACATTCCCATAACATTAAAAATACCCTGTAAATCAAAACCCATTAATTAAAAAAAATTATCGTTAAGAAACTAAAATAGATATTTGAGAACGTAAGAGTTGAGATTATGTTTTAGAATAAGCAATATTGTAAAATTTACTTTTAAGTATTTAACAGAAAACGTTCATTAGAAACATTGTTGCGGATACAATGAAAATAATCACATCTGTGTATTCTAGGGACATTCATTTTCTTTTGAAACGGTAAGAAAAAATGATATATGATCGATAGACAACAGGAGTGCACATTATGAGAAATGACACAGCCAAAAATATCCAACGTCTAATAATATGATGCATTGAAGTTAACCGTGGCTACATTGACCGATCGAAGGCCGTAAATGAAAATCACAATTAAATTTCTAAAAGTGACTTGGCACTCTTACCTTGATCCGCAGACACGTAGGGAACTTTGAAAACAGAAAAGTGATGCGCAGCCTAAGTGACTCGAGAGTTTCTAAAGAAAATAATTGTTTGCTATATAATTCCAGAAGAAACACTATAACATCAAATTTATCGCGGAAACATTATAATGAAACGTGAATTTCCTGACATCAATGCTTATACATTTTATTAATATCAAAAAACATATCTGAAGATTTATGAGATGAGACGAAATGAGGAATGATTTAGCAAAAATATGAAATAGTCAAGGTGAATCTATACCATATGTCTAGCATCACATTCGCTGTTCTGAAAGAGAATGGCATTGTTTGTTTAATTTGATTAAGCTTAACAAGAATCAAGTCGGGGGGTTTCAAAGACTCAGTCTACTAATGCTAAAATTACGAGAAAAAAATCGAAGTTTGTCTTGGAAACTAAGTGGACCAGAGGCCTCATATTGGAAGCTCGAATTTGAATCTCCCAAAATAAAATAACAGCCATATGGGAACCATCGAACATAACAAACTTTCGGATGCAAAGACATGGAGTTGAAAGGTTAAGTTTGAAACGGAGACGCGACGCCACCGACGATTCAGAGTGGATCAGTGCATACAATAGAGTCCCCGCTATACATAAATATCCCAATCATAAGATAAAAAAGCATAATGCGAATGCTCGCTGATGCTGTTGTGCGCCATATAGAACACCAATTTCTTGTTTCTTTTTTTTTTACAAGCGTATCCACTTTCATCAACAAAGAGCTAAAACCAGATCTTGCTTCCAGATAAAAACCCAGAAAAAACCACAGCATCATGCATCTTTTATGCCCTGGCGCCGCGTCTCTGTGTAAAGGGCGAAATAAACGCACAACTTAATTTGCAATCAGCGGGTGGATTCATACACCAACAGAAATTAAAGGAGGTAATTATTGTTGACGTGCTACAGTAGGATGAAACGATAGCGAACCTCCCGTTTCTTCATATAATGGAGAAAGCTTGTCAGAGGTCCGTTAAAAAAATGCTGCACACAGTTTGACGGAAGTATTGAGGCGCCCCCTGCCGGTTATGTTTTCAGCTCCGGGCAAAATATTTAGTCGTGCAATCGTGGATATGAAGAAACAACTTTAAATCACAGAACTTGCATCGTTTATAATATTAGCATACTTGTATTGTAAACAGTTATACCCAAATACTAAGATAATTAAATTCTGAATTGACATCATATACTGTATAAAATATAGTAACATATAATATTTTTTTTATTTCCCATCACTGCAGTCTGCACTACAGAGGCTTCCGTACCCCTTGGTGCTTAGGGACTATGCGAGGGTTTTTGTTTTTTTAGTCTGGACTATATAATGTATTCCATAAATATTAAAACAACATTTTATTTAGTAGTTCTGCAAAAAAGTAAACACGAAAAAACCTTGGAACGAATTTTTTTTCAATATTGTTTATTTTGTTATTAATGCTACTTTCTTTCAACATTATTCTTAATTTTGTGTTGTCATGCTTGGCGAATTTCGTCTTTGCGATCATGGACGTTAAAAAAAATTGAAGTCTTCAGTAATCTTACGTTGCTTTGTTCCGCAATGTTTGATCACCGTTCCAAAAATTCATTCGGTTTTGAAAACCATTGCCCGAATATAACAAAATAGGTCGCTAAATTCTAAATTAATGAAATTCTGGTATTGCTGTTGAGCTCGATGTTCAGATGAAGGAGTTCATCGGTGTTAACCAGACAGTTTTAAAGAGCCAACAGCTGCCATAGCAATATAACTCAACCTAATGTTAACGCATTTCTCAAGCACCGTAGACCCAACTTTCTACCAGATTTAGGCTATAGCTACTAAATAAAAGAAACTATTTTGTATCGAGATTGTCTCAAGTGCTGTGAGCCCCAGTTAATAGGCTGTTTCTGGGCTTCAAACACTGGCTGTGCAGGTAAAAGCAGCCTTAGGTGAATTGTATGTGTTACATCCCTCCTCTTACACGAGTCTATTGCATCTCCCCCGCACATACACTCACATATACACCGTATTGATGTTACACACGTTCTCGGATACTCGACGCATTTGAAAGGGGTTTCTGCAAGACACTGGAGATAAGAATTAGACATACATACGCTGTACACACACGAAACGAGCGCTCCTATAGAGTGTAGGTTCGTATCTATGGCTTTGTAGAACAGGCGTTTAGAGTGATAGTGGTGGCACCACAACGAAAATCCCCAATTGTCATCATTACACGTAATTTCAATATACACTGTAAGTAGTGGACTTTAAAAGCAGCTTATCACGATAGGCGCTTGCGTATGAACGTACGAAAAAAGAAAACAAAAATCAAACAATGAAGTCCTTGGATTGGTGGTGACGACAATCTTCTTCAACACTGACATGCACCGTGTAGTTGTAATTGTTCAAATACTATAGGAATGATGAAGCCCTGAATAGGAAATTGCTCTGAAGAATTTTTTGTAGAAGATTAAAATTCATAATTTGTATTCACGATTTTGATTTCATACGCACGTATACGTATTTGCAACGCACGATTTGAGAAGAATAATTTCGAAATCCCAATGAACTGTTGCATATTCCTCACAAAAATGATCATCTCGCATTCAATCCCGATTCCACTTCGTATAGACGACTCGGGTAACCACCAACCTATAACGGGAATCGTTGATAATCCTGTTCTTTATGGATGCAATTTCGTGAGCCATTTTCCAATCGACGATTTTTCAATATGTTCGCCTTTCTTGTGTGAAAATGTGTAGAGATGTTTAATTCTCAAGGTCTTTCAAGAATTTCTTTAATTCTGCGTTTTATATCATTGATGGGAGCACACACAAAAAAAAATAAGCGAAATGATAAAACAGCAATTTTCTTTTATGTCTGATACTTTCTGACAGGCTTTGCATGAGCAAACACCAAGGCTGACTGACGCTCTCGATGATTAAATAGCGCGAGATATGATTGATGGAAACAAAAATAAGTTTCCATGGTCGCTCGATGATATGCAAGGCGATGATGTGCTTCAACTGATCTTTGCTGCATTAGGAATTTTCAAGATCAAGTAATTTTGCCTCTCATTTCAATGATGATTACGAGTAGTCAGTTATTGTTGAAAGACGTATATTGCAGTGGAGGAAAAGATTCTCGTTACTTGATAGTACGATTTGTGCGTACTTCACCAAAAAACCAATGCTATCTGAGATATTTGTTAAGGAGTCAGACACCGTCGAGCCACAAGTTGGTCGCAATATCAAAATATATTCTAGCTGATAAATAATTTATTTCGTTATGGTATGCGCCCATTCTATTTATACTGCTATATTTCTTCGGAAAAAATATGGAAATTTCCATCGTCAAGAAGGGAACCAACTGCTGCAAGAAAATTCGGTCGAAACACTTCATGAACAAATAAGGCATTATGAAGTACAAAGTCTCTGCGACCCAATGCAAGACCAAAACAAACATAATCCAATTTGGACTGCAATAAAATCTACATCAGCGACACGCATGACCCGGCAGAGCAGCTACATGTACGTTACACAGACAAAGTCATTTATCATTTTAAATAGATCACAAAGGAAATGCAGACATTTGATGCAACCGAGAAACGGGCATATTCGCAATCAGTGCATCGGGATCCGATTCATATACACTGTTAAAGACACTCTCGATTTGTGACAGCCAGTCGAGCAATTATGGAAATGAGATGAGCCCCCACGAATAAGATCGTGCATTATTGCTCTACTCTTGTAAACGCGATCCTCTATCGTAGAATTTATAAACGACCTTTTTGATTCTCATTAACAATTCGACAACTGTGGACTGCAACCTTCCAATATAGAACGAGATCAACTGGCAAGTACGTGCGCAAATCATTGGAACAACCGGATTACGGTACTGTTTTGTGCCAATGAGATCTACAGATTGACGGAATTATTTTAACAACAGCGAGGGGGAAATTAACTAGCATGATTGTTTTGGTTATGGAACTTAGTTTTTGCATTTTACTGGCCCTCATCAATGCAAATGATCAGTAGTGTCCTATAATGATACTATTGCAATAATTTTTAGATCATCTCCCATTTCGCGTTTCTAATGGTGAATCGGAATTTGGCGGGTTCTGCGCGCCACTAGTGACAGCTATTGCTATCTACCGTCACCTGACAAATGCACAGATGCAAGTGCAAATACAACCATTTTCAAAGCTTGTGGTAAGTGGGAACGTTGTTCACCTGATGTTTATCTAATTTGCGCGCAAGTGAAGTCGTGAGATCTAGTTTTCTCCATAGCAGTTTCCCATGTCAGTTCTGTTCAAAGGCATCGCATTGCCTAAACTCGATATGCGGACGTACGTTATGAATAGATGGCCTGCGCGAATAGAGTATAATGCACGGCGGCGATCGTTTTCCTGCAGCGAAAAACGTGTAAACATAAATATGCTTCGTATCTTGATCTACATTAGACGAGGTATGAAATATCATGTCATTTTTGTCCGGAAATAAGCGCGATTTATTTTAGCACAACTGGCCTGGTGAAAACAAAACTTTGTTCGACGCGTTCGTAATGTGCTAACACGTTTGTGGTGAAATGAAATCAATAGTTTCGTTCGATAGACATAACAGTGAAAGTATGCCAAATGCTTCCAAAAGCCACCATCCAAAAATATTTTTTAAAATTCACTGTAGTGTAGTGTTTAAGCACTATGGCAATGGACACATTTTTACCAGTACTCTGGGATCGAATAATTGAGAGTCCACGCCATGAATCGAACCCAGGACCACCGACCATGGTTATAAAAAACGATATACGATTAGCTATACTTCATGGGACATTAAAATACATGCCATAACAATAAACCCTAATAAATTGAAGTATTATAATGTTTAACGTTCAAACTGTAATACCTCAGATTTCTTAAAAAAGTTTCTACTTTAAAAAAGGTTCTACTTTAAAAAAGAGCAAATCAGATTGATAATCCAGCTTGTTGTTTATTTTGCTTGTTTATTCTTTATAATGTTTTATCGATTGATTTCAGTGTACAATTACCATTGTTTGATTTTTGTTTTGATTTGATTAACTCAATTTATGCTTTCCTTGTTGATTTGGTACGGAGAGACATTTCAACTTTTATCTTTCCTTTCTCAACCTGTTTGAGTGTCATATATGTTTTCTGCAATTAACATTCGCAGGGCCCTCACAAATTGTTCAACAATGAGAGGGCCTGCAGTCTTCGCGTC
>JAQGBY010004966.1:0-15504 GCA_034698785.1 Mycogona germanica | reverse complement strand
TTTGGGGGCTGGAACGGATTAATGGCATTTCAACTAATTTCAATGGGGAAAATTGCTTTGAGATACGAGCAAGGTTACGGAACGAATTAAATTCGTATCTTGAGGTACCACTGTATAACAAAAACAGGAAAACCGGTCTGCTGGACGCAATCCGACATCCTTATACAACGGTCAAATACAGATTCAAACGTCATTCTTTGGCATTGCGCCGCGCACAGCCCCTGACGAAGGACGTTTCGACCGAAAGCTATAGCTAGGGCTTATAATTTGCCTGTGATCCAGTCCCGGCGCAATCATCTCACTACAGTGTATATTTTATCCACATGTACGACCATCTTACGTGCACGATCAAAATAATCCTGTAATAATTTTCGTGAATTCGTGTGTTTTTAACATTGATATTCGTGCACATGTTAAAGTGTCAGAACATTAAAACTTGCTGTTCATGGATTAATAGTTCTTCGACTCTCGTCGCCAGTTTTTTCGGATTGCGTCCAGCAGACCGGTTTTCCTGTTTTGTTAAAATTCTTTTATTTCCCTTCTCTGTAATAATTTCTAACAAAATTCAACGAATTGCATGATCATGCGAATTCAACGAATTGCAAAAAAAAATCATCAGAAGTACTTTATTGCTATTCTATTGTTTAAAAAAATCATGCAATTCTTTGAATTTACACAGGTTCGAACTCGAGCGCGCCACTCTCTTAATCTAGTTGTTATCTGTTAAAATACGTTTCAGACACTTTCTCGAAAAAGATAAAGATCTTGTTTGATTATTATGGCGGGGGGTCGAAAGACCAAGTATGAACCTTGACTTCGATATTTGTACTTCTTGCATGTTGAAACAAAATACCGATAAATAATTCATAGTTCCATCGCACGACTACGTACACAAGAAATGTCCTCGCATTTGCCATCAGCAGGATTGACTATTTTCTTCCAGCGATTTCCATATCCGGTACTGCCTTTCTGGAGTCACGTGATGGCCAACGTATTTGTGCTTCATGTCACAGTCCCTGGCCACCGGCTCACCGCAATTGAAGCCCTCGTAGTGACGCACCCTCACGCCGATGGACAGGGCACAGTAAGCCGTGACGTACGCATCCTCCACCGGAAGTATTGCCTTGACAAGTGACGCTCGGTACAGCTCGTCCACGATGTCACCGGAAATTACATAGCCGGCACCGGCCACGAATGGCGGATGACCCATGGGTGCAACCATCGGGTGTCCGTCAGCGTCCAGCGGCTTGGGCGACCTGTGCTGTTTGATGCAGCCGCCGATCCACCGTTGTCTACGCTCACCAATGCCATCTGGTAGCAGTTGGAGCAGAGAGGGCACGTTTATGTACACGTCATCGTCCGTCTTCATCACGTATGCGGCGGTCGGACAATAGTGGCTGGCCCACTTGAGACCCATCACCGCCTTCAGCGAGAGGTTGTAATAAGAATCGATAAAATCCTCGCGAACGATATCGCGGTAGGCGGCGCTCTCCTCGCGAATTTGCGTTTCCAGACTGGTGCTCCTGTCGTCATCGGAACTGTTTGCAGCGCCACCACCGAGCAGAAAGACGAGCACCACGCGATGCTTACGAAGATGCTCGACGGAGCCCCACGTCTTTCGAATGGCCAGACGTCGATCGACATGATGGATTGCCGAACACACATAAATCAATAGATGAACGACTTCCGGTCCACTTTTCTCAGTATCCACGGACGATTGAGCGCGCACGCAAGCGTTTGGCACGTTCATTATGTAACGATAGTGATGGGGATTGATGATGCTGACTTCGCGGGATTCCGGTAAACCATCGCCGTTCACCCGCGTGTCTTCTATTGGCCGGCGTTGCACGAGATTTAGCGCACTTGTAAACGGAAGTGACGTTCGGGTCTCAGATTCCGCGCTGCCACCGGACACCTGCGGTCCATTCGCAACGTGTACGGCGGATTTGTAGATCGCAGACGATGAGGTCGTCCTCCAATAAAACAGAAAAATCACTAGCATGGTGGAGATGAATGCGGGAACGAACAGTAAACGCCAGCTGCGGACGGTCGTGGCTGGAAGCCATCGTAGAATTGGCGGCCATCTTGAAAGCGAGCATGTGGACTGAGGGTTGGTTGAACGCCGACAGTTTCGGGAGCTGCCAAGAACATGTCGGTTCCGTAATGCCAAGTTTGAGGTGGTTCATGTTTAAAGGAGGAGAAATATAATTAATTTCACGTATCTAAGAAAAAGAACAATTCATCAAACGCAGAAATACGGCTGTATTTTCAGTTTTAAAAAATGTTTGAAAATCTAATGAAAATTTATATAACTTTTTTCAATCAACATTTATGCAGTCAAAGACAATTTGATTAAGTGTGGGCATAAAATTGATCCTATTAATTCAATAAACCACGATCTGTGGAAAAATGTGATCTTCAACTGCAAATATTTCAAAAATTTATACGCTATTTGAACACTGTACTTAATTATGTCGAAAGTACGTCTTGGTATTCCTGACCGAAAATGTGAAGACATGTAAATTTAATTTTCTTATAACTTACGGCGCATATGATTAGCCTGTGAGGTAACAATAAACATAAACAAAAGTTATTGAGACGCGAAATCTTACCCAAAGTTATTTCTGGATGGAGAAGTGGCGGTCGCCGATGTAGACAACGCGGATTTCCTAGACACGGCCATCACTTCAAATTGTGTCCGTTCTTGAGTCGACCAGGTTGCACCCATCGGATGACCGTGGCACCGAGTTATGCAATCTATACGAGACCGTTTGAAAACATAAAAAATAAATGTTTCGTTTGTCGAATGTAGATCGAATGCTACCAACGCTGTTTGCGAATAACAACTCAGTTTACGAGAGCGTATTGATAACGTATATGTCCATCAACAGGACTTTCTCGTGTCTTTTCTAATGCTCCAGATTCGCACGTTTCCCCCGATGAAATCGTCAAGTGTTAGTCGTTCTTATTCTCATACTGTCTTATGGCCGCCGTGGAACAATGAACTCCATTATACAGGGCATGTGAGCGATGGCCACCTCAATACTTCTCCGCTGATGCTGGTAAATCCGATCCGCCTTGAAGTGGGGCGCGTCTGGTCATCGGTTCGCTTCGATTAACACTGCAACAGGCGTAGGGGCGTAGGACGTGACTGCAACAACAGCAGTGTCGTACTCCCAATTCTTATCCGTGTTGGATAATCTAGTAGTAATACAGTGAACTAGGTACCGGGTGAACAGGAAGGAGGACCGAATATGCAGCCCGTACAGCACGCGTTGGACAACCTTTTATCTGAATGCTGCAAAGGCGCTTCACTGCGATTATTAAGTTGCAAAAACTAGGTCAATCGAGCCACATTGTATGAAATGGTAGAAAAAAAATTGTCTTCGTTCTAGACTGCGGTCATGTGAATTAAACCACTACGAAGAAACGTTGAACTCAACTTTATGCTAAATACGTAATGGATTAATGCAATTTTCATGTTATTCGCACCTGAAGTCGTAATTTGTTTATTTTTATCCGCTCCTACGTTAAAAATAAAGTATTAGAAGAAGAAAAAATGATACTCGACTATGTTGAGTCTCTAAAAGCAGCATCTACTTGCGTTAACAGAATGAGTCTATGCGAGTACTTAAATTCCTGTTACTAAAAGTACCGGTAAATCTTATATGCTTACATGTCTCATTTAATGCGAGCAACCACGATTTTTAATCCTACAGTTTTTAACTATTGAATTGACAATCCTGTCTAGACTGAACAAATCTTCTCCAGATAATGAATTGATTTCGGCTACACTCCATTTTCTTATTATTTGTTAAGGGGTATACCGCTTGATTTAACCGCTCAAAGCCCCCCAGGAGGCGACACTCCATTTCCGGTTTATGCGGTTTATTCACATGTTCATTGCCCAATTCAGATTCACCACTCAGTGGCACATGTTCTGTGTTTCTGGAAAGTCGTGAGAGAGCTTATCAGTTTACATTCCGGCTTGAGTGGAAGTTAATAAATAAAATAATTAATTAATGCGCACGATCGGTGCGCCGTCATTGGTTGAGTGATCAGTGAGTGGATTTTTGTGGCGGAGGTGATGAGGAAATATTTCACCTGCGGCAGATGGTCGATCAGCAAGGTACTGTAATCACAGGATGTCGACACAAGGTGCAATTTATATGATTCAAACCACTGCAATATCTTCCTTCTCTGAAATGAAAAAAAATACCAGCGCAAACCGATAACTTAAGTGAAATTCTTAAGTATTTTCACCTCGCTCCTTCTGCATGCTTGGCCGCTTCAGACGTTGTTCATGAATCCTACACCTGAAACAATAACAGTGGACCAAAGGGAAGTAGATTCAATTCGCTTTTGTCAAGACCGTCAAAAAAAAAAATGACGTCGATTTTAAATCTATTCCCATCTCTGTGTCTTGATGTGCCCACCGAAGATGTAAAGATTTCATTATTTGCTCACTAAAGACGTAGCGATCTTGCGCAATTAATTGCATGACGTTGACGTACCAAAAAAACAAGGCAAATTCGTCACGCAGTATATTACAGCTACATGGATTCGTACAACAAAGTTTTTCAGTTCGTTTAATTGCATGATAAACTGTGTGCTTGTGCTGTGTTGTGCTGTCAACTCAAAATTCGCGAGTTGTGCCACGGCCCGAATAGTAGAGGGTACTTGCTATCCAGTTTTTGCACGAACCAACACTGACCTCCTTCGCCAGTTTACCTTTCAGGCTTGAGAGAGCGGGGGGAGGGGGGGGGGAGACACAGCCAGGTCATCCGCGCAGTGCATTCCAAGGGGGGGGGGAAATAGTGCTCGGCTCGGCCAAAAAAGCACTGGCAAATTGAACTTTTGGGCGAGAGCTGTTTTTTGCCCGGAGACCGGCTATAGTGAGTGCGTGTTCCATTAACTACCGCGCATGCGCACACTTTGGTGGCTTAGTTCACACCTGCGTACGTTGTCCAAATGATGGCCTTACTTATTGTGCATCATTTATCTCAAGTATTCATTCCTTTTAGATAGGCAAAATATTGCCCTCGATCTTTTTTGTCCGACATTGTGTTGCACGTACCAACGAACTACAATTTGTTTTTCTTGCAATTTGTTTTCCCCTGATTTGCAATTATTGGCCAATGGCCACCTGTTGTCGTGTCTGGTCGGTATAGCCTATAAATCGCAACAAGTTTTCCGAACCGGGTTTGCCATTTCACCAAAGGAAATTATGAATACCTATGAATTTCGGGAGAAGCTCAGACGGAGTCGCGAACTCAACGTAATAATTCGCAGTCATTCGTAGCTGCTGGGATTCGATTTGATGTCGTTTTTGAATCGTAAGTGCCTACCAAAATGTCGGAAGGCTGCCCGACGTGACTGACACATTTAACGAATAAATGCATGCAACTAAGGATCATCTGTTGAAAATAATGTTTATCGTTGTGTTAGACCTTGGCCACTTTTTTTCTCCAGCGGAGTTGTGCTCAATGGCCCTTGTCGAAATAATCAAAGAATGAGAGTAATATTATTGTGAAGGTGATCTTGACTCTTTCAAACTACCTGTAATTATGCACTTGTTCAGACTACGTGAATATTAAACGTTCGTAGCGCCGTACAAGCTATCACAGTTAATGGGGTTTCGCGGTGCTTATCTTTTTTGTAGAGAAGTCCTGATATAATAACATCTCATGTAATGTTATTATTTTTTATTTAAAAAATGTAATGTCAATTGTGGTATCGCCACAAAAACAATATTCATTAAGTTTCCCCACAAAGAATCGACTCTATGGGAACAACGCTGCTATTCTGATAGTCCTGGGTATTACTAATAAAGAGTAGTACACGCCGATGTATTCAAACAAGATAGGGATAAGCGGAATGCTGGACGCAAAACCAAAAAGGCGATAACAGTTGGCGAAACTCTTCTATAATAATAATAAACTATTATTTAAAATGAAAAAATTAAACCCGTGGAAACTGACACTACAGATAAGACGATACCGATACACATCAACAAATTCACCACATCCACATCTCCCGTGGAAAATTACTATTTATAATTACCCAAGGTAGACAGTACCGGTTTCACGCACACCACTGCGATCATCAGCTGTCTTTTGGATGATAGAAATTTTGTAAATAAAATATAGCTAGAGCACCTCGGACGCTGAGCGCACGTACTGGATGTGCGACCAAATTCGAAGACTGCGAGATTACAAAAGAAAGCCAAAACGTCAAGCGAAACGTAGTGTCAGTTCCCACGGTGTTCTGGTTTAATTTTTTCATTTTAAATAATATTATAGAAGAGTTTCGCCAACTCTTATCGCCTTTTTGGTTTTGCGTCCAGCATTCCGCTCATCCCTATCTTGTCCTGGGCGTGACACGTGTTGTTCATTTCCCTATTGTCATTTGTCTGGTCTAGGTGCACACCCAAAATGTCCATCAACTTGCGGGATGATTTTTCGAGCCGGACCGGGGGCATATCTATCTTTGAAGGGAGCGTTTCGAAAAGTCCACTTAGTCACACACTCATAAAACGTTCATCATTGGTGCACAATGAGGGTGGTTTGTAATGTTGAGTATTTCGCATGTATCGAAGCCTATAGCCGCGGAAGTAAATATTTGATCACTGACCGCTCTGATCGACGATAAGCAGCGAGGATCGTAACTCCAGGGACCATAGAAATTGTGAGTGATATTTATGAGTCAGGAGTTTCATCAGGGGGGGGGGGCTCCAACCACCCTGACCCCTCCCCCAGCACAAATACATCCCATGTAATATGATTGCAAGCGACGGCAGATTTCTAGCCCATTCTTGTCTACAAGGCCTCCTAAAAAACTATGCACGCCCACGAGTTGATTTAAGAGGGCTCAATGAACGTACGAAATGTCTCACCTCAGATCTTTGTGTGCTCACTTTCACTTGTGGATTGTGGTCATTGCTTGACTGGAAATGTAAAAAAATCCACGTTCCCTCCTGAGACCAGAGCCACTTGATTAAGTAATCGTAGCTGATTTGAAAAGTGCAACTCGACGAGTTGCTCGATTTACCAGCGTTATTCGGAATCCCCCAGGAAATTGATAAAGATCCAACAGTGCTCTTCTTCATTACATACCGTTAGGATTGCTGATTGAGCATTTTCGGGGGATGGAAAGGGTGGTGAGACTGAGCTCGTAAATAAAGTGTTGTTAACCCCCCACTCCCCTCAAAAATACATGTTCGTAATTTTTAGTCGCTAAGTTCGCATAAAATATATCATTTTTAAACTGTGGTCTCAGGTGGTGGAAATGTGCTAGAAGTTGTAGACGACTGGACTAACCGGAACCCCACCCCTTTTGCGCTGGCGATGAGCATGTACCTTTGTGATATCGAGGCAATATGAAGCGAGTCCGAGTGACTGAGCCCTCTCCACTACGACATCGCCCTGCCCATTAATTTTGAGGCGAGGGTTGACGTTCGTTTTAGGGTGTAAATTGTTTTGACGTACGTCACTTAACTATCACTTTGACATTTACGGCGGTCGTCATTGGCTGCATCGGCTTTCATCAGAGAGCTCTAACCACAAGACTGCGTTCTCACTTCTCAGGCATAAAGAGGCATATTCCTTCCTACGAAAAATGTTGATAAACAAGAGGTAGAGAACAATGAGGCACTGATAAACTGAAAGAACTGGTATCAACTGATGTTGTTAAATCAGCCAAAAACCAGAATAACTTTTATTGTCGTCACTTCACTCATTCAAAAATAAAACTTATTGGAGAAAATGGGCTATTTTTATTTTTTTTATTGATGAATTCACTGAAGTGACGGATCACAACAGGAAGATTCTGTACGCCTCTCAGTGCTTAGGCACTATGTGAGAGGCACATTTTCACCAGTACCCCGGCCAGAGCCGCCCCGGGAATCGAACCCGGGACCGCCGAACCACAGTCCGTCGCTTAACCAACTGCGCCACGACGGGTCGTACAAGTTTCGAAATTAGTTTTGAATAACATAAGACATATTCAGAAACAAAGAATAATTTTCTTCTTATTTCCAATCAACTAATCAATCGCGCTACAGGCGTTCTGTGCCCCTCATGGTTAATCTGTATGCTTTTTAATTTACTATATATTTTAAAAAAATGAACTGTCTGTTAACAAGTTTGAACTTTGAAAGGCAAAATTTAAAAAAAAATTGATATTAGCTGAGGGCTATTTACACAAAAAAACATCGACTTATCGCAAAAGCAACATTCTTTTTAAAGCAACATAATGACATCGCAGTTAACAAGAGTATAAGATTCGACATCGCAGTTAACAAGAGCATAAGATTCGAGTGATGACTATTACAGGCAGCGCCTTAAAATAACCAGAAAAAAATACAATAACATAGCAGTGTCCAAGTTGGCAATTCAACGTTTATTGGTTTATCAACGTAACATAAATGAGACAATCGTACCCTCTCTGAGATATTTGTTAAGGAGGTCCATCAGCATGTGTTCGCTCTAAGCCTCCCGCGCCCGCGCCGGGAATCGAACCCGGGACCGCCGAGCCACAGTCATTCGCATATTTTATGTAATTTCTTTTGTTTATTCAACATCTGACATTTATTATGACGCATTTAGACCGGATGAATTTGGTCGCATGCGAGGCGATCTTCTCCCATCGCGTTGAAAGCAAGCTCTAGAGGTATTTATTTTATGGGGAATCGTAAACAGTTTCCTGCAATGTAAGCTAACGCGACCGGAGAAGATCGACTCGCATGCGACCAAAATCATCCGGTCTAAATGCGGCATTATACAGGAAACATGGAATCAATTACGTTAACACCTGATGCGAAATTATTAGGGTCTTCGATCCCATTGCTCTAAACAATTTTTGAAAACCCATCAGCTGTTTTTTTGCAAAAATTATGTTTAACTCAGACTAACAACAGACAACAACAAACGAATAGTAAATTTTAAATCAACAATAGCGCAAAATACACATCCATAGAAACGCATAGGTCATATACATTCTGTAAAGGTGAACGTATAGATCGTTATGGTCATATTTTGTGTGGGTGTCATGTAAACTTGCTCTATGATAGTTTGGGGGAATGTCTTTCGCGAAACAGCAAACACCTTGAACGAATCGTCTACACCCACGTGTATCCGGAATCTGACGGTCGCATAGTTGTCTTGCTTATTGCAATCCCGCATTCCAAGAGAGTGATGATACTAGCTTAGAAATACAAACCGTTACGTCATTCACGTGTTACAATGTCGCCGCACCGGCAACCTCATGTCGAATGACAGCTATTTTTGAACCATGACCTAATTGAATTTCGTTAACATTTTGTAAATAGTATGTACAGTATACTAGACTTCACCATTTATTTTGTTGCCAAGTCGCGGGCTCTCGAAAATTTTGATCCTGGGCTACTACTAGACGTGAGAGTGCCTAATCGCCATGAGGGGTACATAACGTCTGAAGTGCGGTTAACTACTATTGATTGAAGAAAAAAAATATTAAATTCCCAAGACACTCTACCAAATTCGTTCTTATACTAGTAATAATTTTTGTTTAAGATAAATGACGTTTATGCGCTAGAATTTTCCTAAACTACTAGAAAAAATTTACCAAATTAAAAATCTGCCAAAACATCGAATTCTAGCTTTTAATTGTCGAAATATTAGTTTAATGTGCTCGAAGCACGCGAAATTATTTTAAAAATCGTATTTGTTCGACGAATTTGCAATGTTGGAAAAATCTGTTCAAGCATTTAAATTTTATGGGGTTCTATGTTCTGTTTCGTTGCACATTTTTTTTAACCAAATTTTTTCGTTTAGCTGCAAATTCAATGGACGAACGAACGCCATATGGAAGTAGATCCATGAAAGTGATCCATGAAAGTGATCCATGAAAGTGCAGATGCTGTAAGACTGCCTTTGCACCATGATGCTACAGAAAAGACTTGCTCAAAAGCGCTACAGGATATGCTCACTATTAGGTGAATACGCTTGCCATTGTATTTTATCATTCAGTGTTTTAGGCGATACCGATACAAGGCACCTTTTTTCGAAGCAGTGCGCTTGCGATAAAAACTTCCGATTATCGCCATTTTTCGTAGCATATATTTTCTGGTATAGGTGCAGCAGTCAAGACATATGCATCGTCCGTCAACTGCAAATTAATTTTTATGACATATCTCCAGTGAATATTTTAAAATTGCCAATATTTGTTCAGGATCCATACCAGTGGACTTCATTGCTAAATTAGACATTCGCAAATACTTAGAAAACGGAACGTAGTGGGCATATAGCCCAGAAATGCATACAAGAAGAACAAAGTCAGTAATCATCAAACTTATAACAATTTTTAATTTTGTGGTTAATTAAGTGGTGATCAAAAAGTAATCGATGTCTGCTCTGTCAAAATATCTCCCCAAATAATGTCCTTTTTGCGAAAAATACAACTGTAAATGATTTAATGAGCATTCACTACTTCTATAGGGTTAATGCGAATTTTGCGGCAAATAGCAATATGCATTGACGAACAATGACGTAAAAATTAAACATGACTGCATACATGCGGACCATTCATCCATTTTGACCAATATATTGTTGCCAATTCCAAATCCAATTTTAGCATTCGCAAGAAAATACGCCCTCTTTGGTTGACAGTATCTACCACATTAATGTCCTTTGACGCTCTTCTACTCTATGGTAGCAGAGGCAACGAGATGAGCTTTTTGATCATGGAGATGCGCACGTTCATTCGCCAGTAAGAGAGCCCACGCACTACGTCATCAAATCAAGGAAACTGTCACGGCAACGAGGGTTCCGACAGCGATGACAATTCTAGACAGAATGAAAGTGACACGAAAAATTCAGATGGTGACAGTGCGAATCGGAATCATTTCCAAAGGAAAAAAGGGTGGATCTCCTAAACCTACCTTTGAGACGTCAATATTGAAGAGACTTTGTTAAAAGAAGGCGTCGGATGACCGCCCATGCGAGAGCAAGCTGAGCAACTAGAAAGTAGAAAGCAGCCGCCAGCCATCAACTAAAGAGAGAAGTGAAACAGTAAAGCAGACTGGGGTGAACGGACCCGATTTTCCCAACCGGAGGAATTTGGAAGGGGAGGGGGAAAAATATCAGAAACTTAACATAAACTGCGTTCGGCCAGTATGTGGTATAATAACAGCCCCGTCTAACTAGTGGTAAACATGAGTCCAGCATCAACGATCACCAAGCAACGGACACGTGAAATTCTGTCGCAACAACGCTCGCGTCTCGATGGTTGCGTTCGCATCTGCCGGGAGATGATCATCGGCGGTTCGAGTCCATCAGCAACGTGAGTGCACACAATTAGTGCCATCACTCAGCGGTGATGTGGTCTGGTACTGGAGATTTTAATTTGGAGCAACCTCGGCATTCATGCCGATAGTGTCGTCTTCTCGACGGACGAAAACACAGGTAGGCTTAGAGTAATGCTATATATCGTTTATACTGTATATCTGTGGATAGCAACGCCATGGTCGTCGGGCAGTGAACATGCATTCACGGTCATGTGGAATATTGTGAGAGGATCGAGCGAGGGAGGAAGAAACGTTTTGTTTATGTTTGGTTTTTGAGAAAGTGTGATGTCAGTTGTAGGGCAATTTTGTTTTGAGACTCACGAGTGTGGATCAATGGATAAACAATTGCTAGAAACGCTGCTCAAATGTGTATCTTTGTGGTCGTCACTTGGCTGCAGTCAAATCTGCAGTGTAGATGCAGTGGGCCTGTTGACATTCACATAATGTCAAATGTCGAGATCTCACATGCTAATCATGATATACTCGTGATTGTACTCTCGAACACGGAATTCTAACCAAATTTCGGGCGACAGTGACATTGTCTTTGTTATTTCCCAAAACATAACTGAATGGTCAGGATTTGAGCCTGGAATGTTTACAGTTAACTTAATGAGAAAAAAATACGTATTGCCCATAAACATTCAGTAGACGTCTACTGTAGAAAGAGAAATTAGTTTAGGTAACTATAACGTCATGCTAGTAGTTCAGTTATAGTTTCATCGTTGAACTGTGTTTACACTTTACATCTAAAAACTTCCTTCATCGATTATTTTAGATTAAAACAATAATCACCGTTGGCTACAACATACAATTAAGTGTATATGATAATACGAAATGTGTGTATATGATGTGTATGGTGCGGAAGAATGAACAAATTCATTTATAATAATTTGACCTATAAGTATTGAACAGTGTTGGTCGCCGTTCTTCATTTATTTGGTCGGAAATTGATGTTTCAGGGTGGGTCTGGACCTTTACTGGAAGTTGTGTGGGTGGGGTTATGTATTTTGCATCTACGAGAGTATCCGATATCAGACAGGGGCGTTGAAAGAAGCGTCACATGGCCTATTTTTAAAAATATTGTTTCGGCGATGATAATATACATGATATTACTGTACAGTTTGCAAATGCAGTATCAAAAGCCAGAGGCAAAATACCGCATTCTAACTTACTAAAAATGAAATGAGAAAAATCGACACGAATCGTTCATTCGTTATAAACCATACGCTCTGGTTCATTTTGGTGTCCAAAGTACACTGTTGTCTGTTGCTTTTGGGTTTGGCCTGCCGTAGCTCGGTTAACCTCGCCAGGCGTTTGTTTTTGTGGACGCGCGCAGACTTAAGTGTATCTGGCTTTGTTCTCTGTCAAGGTTTTGCAGAAAGCATTGCCATTTTTGTTCACCTTTGCCTACAGGCGGTGTATATACCTCTCTATTCCGCTTTAAATTCCCACTTTATACAACCCCTCACTTATACACATGCATTTATATGTTCCCTTTCTTTCCCAGTACGTTTGCAACCGCCAGAACCACGACGCGAGCAAACGCCATATTCCGTCTGACATTCCAAATTTGTAAATTGCAACAAAGATTGAGTGACGCCATAAAAATGCATGCAATTAACGTTAGCATTCACATAAAGCACTCTGGTCTACGTAATTCTCCAGACTGGAATTGCAATCTGACATGTATAAGCTGTTCTTAACTCGCTGTTAAATTTTCTTTTCTGTGTCTGTGTGATAGGCGACCTTCATGTCCAGTTGCAATTATTGAATGTAATTGAAAATGAGTTCGGTCTCGTAAATTAAGTCATCCCTGAACAGACAGTTCGACAGAGCTCTGTAGTGTATCTCCTTAGATGTTCAATGTGACCGAGTTTGTCTAGACCCGAATAAAAATAATCCTGAGAAACTGTATGCCACAAAAATATGCTTTTAATTTGTCATACATGCATTTCGTGTTTATTCCAGGCGGTAGGGTCTTATAACTTTGAATGCTTAAGGACAGATACTGTATGAGTAAACTCAGAAAAAAGTCTTATGGTAATTTCCTAATGCGTATGAACTACGAGGACATTGTTTTTTTAGTTGACTTCTAACGTCTCTGACTTCTATCTGCTGTTTTTAAGTTGGCCTAAGGATGATTTTCCGTTTCTTACGAAATGTAATTGGGCCCAATTTTTAGTTTCAGAATTTTTTCATGTCACTTTCTCATTGTTACTTCTTACTTAAATGAGATTTGGAAATTTCTAAAGACAAATGAATGCGTCATATAAATACAGAGTCGGCCATGCGACAAATAAATGCTACTAACATACTCTGTAAATACTTCAGAGCTCTTGAAGTTACCTAAATTTGCTTCATCCATTATACGAGCACGTTGTTCAGGAAATTGAATCACTTGTTTTTTCATCAAGTTTTCGATAGTTCATGTTAATTGAAGGCCTATGTTATATATGCTGTTTAATGCACGTCTGCTTATAAATATGTTTGGTTTTTTCTCACAACAAAAAAGTAATCAAAGTAATATTAACGAAATGCACATCTTATGCACGACCAGTTGTCATCAGGGCTTCAATGGTGTTTCAAAGCTTTGGTAGCACTGCAATGAATATGTGGCGTGGTGTATCTGCAGTAATTTTCTTTGGGCTAATTGATTTCCGGTTTCGTGCCGAATGCCAAGTGTAGTCTCGCTCCCGCGAGTCGAACCATAAAACTAATTTTTGTTTTGATAATTTAAGAATTACTAATTGCGTATTTGGTTAGGTGCTCGCTCAACCGCGACTTTAGCGGTAATTGTCGACAATGTGCGTTGTGCTATACAGTGATACGTTTTCCTTACGCAAAAAATAGCCCTGTCTGTATGGGAGGAAGAAAATTCAACTTTGCTAACTATTACCGCTAGGGTCGCAGTTTCGCAACTCGTATAACGAATCGTCCAGGGGAAGTTATGTGCTAGTGTTCTACCAACTGCAACTTATTGGGTACCAAATGAAGATGTATAGATATAATCCTACCACAAAAATTACAAGCATTACCTTAAAATATTTTGTGTATCAGAATTACAACTATAAAGAAATATGTCGTCGGATAATATAAAATAAGGAAAGGGTTTGCAAAGCCCGGTAAAACACAGGACACGACTGGGGGAAACGACGACGTCCGAGTTTGTAAGACTGTCAGATACAAAAAAATTAAAAGAAACGAATAATTTGGGAAACACGCGACAAAATGATCGAGCTCACCCATGACTTTCGTCACTATAAGGAAATTTTACTTTATATTATTTAAAAAAATTAAACTATTGTAGTAAAAACCAAAAACGGGGCTGGAAAGTGGAAGAAGGCGAGGTCAAACTTTGAAACGGAGTAAAAATTCTCTCTCCGACGCCTGGTCGATCTCGCTGAGATATTTGTTAAGGAGGTCCACCAGCACTATTGTCAGCATCTCTTTGAATTCGGATATTTCAAACAAAATAGTGAAATTTAAATCTTCATAATTTCAAAAACGATACAAGATAAATTTTGTACTCGAACATGATGTTGTTAGCAACTTGTGTCAGGCGCATCAAAATTTTATACAGTGGACCGGCCTACAGTCCACAGTATAAATGTTAAAAGATCGCTAAAGCCGCATTCACCTTCTACGTCGTTAGTATACGGTGTAATAATACATTTTCTGACCTTGGCGGGGGAGCTACAGACTCATGAGCTTGACATTGTGTATATCTGACAGTTTTAAATGCTGACGCAATTAGTATGTCGATCTAAACGTTGACGTTTCGGGATGCAGGTGGCCCCCATCAAAAATCTCATATCGGGGTAAAGTGCAAATTTGGTGCGTCCACTTGGATGTCGATTCAAATTACGATATGTGGTACCAAAACACACTAGCAGATGTTATCCAGGGTCACAAAAAGACAAACAAAATTTTGTTATTACAAATGGCGCAGTCTAGGGATCTGACCTGGGTGTCGTTTCCCGACGAATCTTCGGCGCCATGTGATTGGCTGATTTACCGAGATTTGCCAACTTCGCAACTAGCGAAATAGCTCCAATGCTCCAAAATGGCTAAATTGTAAAGCGATTGAAAAACTAAATAATAATTTTTTTTTTTTTTTTTTTTTTTTTTTATTAAACACCACAAATTAATAAGATTACATTGGGAAAATACAAAGGAAATAA
>JAQGBY010004965.1:0-15512 GCA_034698785.1 Mycogona germanica | reverse complement strand
CACCATGAGGGGGACGTAAGCCTGTAGTGCGGTTGACTACAGTTGATGGAAACTAAAAAAAAAAAAAAAAAAAAAATTCGTAAACAGACACCTCTAAATCATTCTTAAAACTTACTGCATCACGATTAAAGGAAATGTGTATTTCAGGAATACATAGGCAATTTCCAACTAAATAATTTAATTGCCAGTTCAGATCGCGATTTTGCGATTACAGTTGGATCGATGGTCGGGGAATATATTTTTATCGATGGTCTTTTGGACCATCCCCAACAAACGATGCTCCTCGACACAAATGAGGATTCGGGAGACCAAGCGCCACATACGACATCAATCGTAATCCGCCGTCAGTAAGCGCCATCTAGTGATAAAACGCAATACGCATAAACTGCGCATGCAAACATCCCAAAGTATTGCAAAAAATTGTTTTACTGGGTTTCAAATAAATCCGTAAAAGCAGCTTCCAAATTTTGCGAGTAATAAACGCTGGAGACACTATTTGTCTCGAGAAAAAAAATATGTTTGTTTTGTTCGCATCGAAATAATTAGCATATTGAACGTTTCACCATCTAACAAAATCTATTGAAAAATTCAGCGCTATTTGCATTTTGATCAAAAGTGTGTTCTATAGTAGAGGGAATATAAAAAAGGGTTTCAAGTTGTGGCGCTGAATAATACCCATATATATATATATTTTCGAGTCATTTTAGGATCTCTTTCGCAGCAGCATTTCTCCATGTTTAGAAACAAACAAATTTGCATGTTATTATAAGATGCAAAGACAACATTCCCAATTCGTTATCTCCGACATTATCAAAATTCAGAGAGCATTTCTTGTTCTGTCGGTACTCCATGATGACCATGCATAATAATTATATCAGCAGAGGCCCCCAAACTGATTGGATCGAGCGAAGCCCAGTTAGCATCTCTGGAACGAAACGGTGGAAAATATTTCGTCGATTTGGCGGCAGGTGGCGTATAGGTGACGCAAATGGATTTATACACAGCACCGCCATCTTGAATCTTGAAATTCGAGGATGTAAGGAGAATGTTGGACTTCGACAACAATCAAGAACCGGAGACAAGAGCAAAATATTAATATAAACGGAGGGTTCATTTGCAATTCATAAATTACAACAGATATCGGCGATCATAATTATAATAGAAATAACTAGGAAAACAAAATAAAAGATTGATGAAGTTATAAAAGGATAATCGTCTCCACTTCTAATAATTTAAGTATGACGTTATGGAAATTATTCACAATAAGTTGGGTTCTTAATTGTTGTCGAACAAATAATACAAATAAAATTGTAATATCCTTACATCCTCCTCTTTACACATCCTGGCTTCAACTTTTTTCGTTATTGTTACAAAGTGACTCAAATTTCCAATGTGACCGAATCCCATAGGGCCATGATGACAATGCTGCCAAGTTGTCACATTCTCGGAAATCATAAACATTCGTAATAAATTAGCAAATACAGGGGGAATTTTTTTGAAAATCTAATGAAAATAATGTTTCATATTTCTATCAATGTTCTGATCGTAAAAATGTGTTTAGCTTTAGTTGCTTGCCAAAAAAACAAAAAGATTCTCAAAACTATCGTGAGATCTTTTAAATTTCCTAAGAAAGAATTTGCCAATGCAGGGCTAGAACCCATGACCTTAATCATACAGCCATTTGCTCGCCAATGCTGATAATGAATTTATTGTTCCTGATGAACAATGACCATGTCACGTGACAAACCGCCATTTCGCCAGAACACGCCCACCAGAGGTCGCTACCTTCAAAGGACAGTTACGGCAACAATGACAACACAGCTATAAGATCTGTGGATATATTACAATACGCTGGATTATATTTTTCTTCGATTCTTTTACCGATCCATTTAAAACTTTTAATAGAAACGCTGAACATGAAAGGCTAAGAACCGCTGAATTAAAGAAAAGCGTATTTATCCTGGACATTTCCCTCACAATAAAATATTTGCTCTTTCCGCACGATCGTTTCGTAGAAGCCGGCAAATTTATTCAAAGCAGGTGCCTGTAACGTTTCACATTTTGCTTAGCCTAGTATTCGAAATCTGCGCACCTGTGCCCTTCATTTCATACGTAGTTATCCTGTGGGGAATTGCCGGTGTCCAGTTCTTTTTGGTCGGCGAAGTAATGAACAAAATGCAATATATTTCTGCTTGAGAATAAATACACTTCCAAGAAAACAGAAATGCAGGCTAGGAAAATTGTCCGCGTTGCCAACAGAAGTGTGATATCAGACACAAAGTGAACAATGGTGGCTGGTACTACAACATATTCTTTGTAATCGGCACATTGCAATACCTGTAATCTAATCCCATACACTGTAAGCAATCAACATATAAATATGGGCGTCTGACCTAAGCCATTTTTGTTCAAATAATGTAATATAAATATCAGATATTAAATGCAACAACAATCTTTAGTTCGAGCTTCGGATCAAATTGAACAGTAGATAGTTCACCAAATTTGTAGTCGAGTGCAAGTTATTTCCAATCTCAATTTTGCATATTTCTTAAGATAGGAGCCGTTGAAGTTTCAAGCATTGTCATTAAAAAAGGAAAATTCCAAGATGGCGTCTCCACTTGACCAAAATGGCGCTGTCACGTGCGCAAATCACGTGATACCAGTGATACCAGCGATACTTGCAACACTAGATCACGAATTTCTAATTATTATTCAATTAATATCTCGGAGTACTACAAAATAGGAAGAAATTACATTTTCTTTATTTTGATATTTAAATTGACAAATGTTAGGGAATCCACATTTTTTTAAATCACGTGTGGCGGCGACATTTCCATTGCTAAATTAGTTCTGTTTCAAATATTCATTGGACACGTTCTTTAGGAAGTTGCAACTAGCCATAGACAATGAATAACATAACCAGAGACAATGAATCCCTAAAATGTTTAAGATTTAAGAAAAAAAAAGTCGGTTGGATTTTTAAAAAGGCATCAAAAACCTCAGTTAGTTGACCCTAGGGCTATTTCAATATTTTTTGTTAGCTCCGGTCGAAAGAAGCTAGACGTAAATATCCTCTGGTGACCCCATTGGTCTATTTCAGTATGCCGAACTGAAATCCAGTGGCCTCGGCGGAACACGGATGGTGTCCCCCCTGGTGGTCATTTTGCGAAACCGCGAAAGTGATGACCATTTGTCCTGGAAAAGGAGATATCATGTTTCAGCGCTTACATTCTTGAGAATTGAGAGAGATAAAAAATTCTATGCTATAGTAGCGCCAGCTGGTGGCTGTAATTCTCAGGAACAATTTGGGATTTTACCCAACAAAAGGGACGAAAGCAATATGATGGTGGTAAGGTCTCAGGAGGAATGACACACAAGCCGAACTCACACCATTAAACCTTAATACGCGTGCAATTGCACTGTGTGTGTGTGCAAAATCGGGAGTTTTCTTTTTGCACAGCTTCTGGCGCGACTTCCGCGTTCCTCCTGGAGTCGTGCGAGACAAAAGAAAAAAGAAAATCGACGCTCCTAAAAACCGACACATTTTAAAATTACAAGGCGATTCTTCTTTCTGTAAAGTGAGGACTAATGGAGAATGTTCGGTGTCGTTCGTTCAAGTTAAAGGAAAGAAGAAGAAAAGAGAGAAAAAACGAGGTAAGAAGTTGAGGAAAAATTATTCTACGATTAAACAACTGCTGGTTTATCGCAACCTTAAAATACACTGTAGTTGTCTTTGTCGTCCCGTCTGAGAATGTCCAATCCAGGGCGTCAAATTTAGAATGTTATTTAATTATTTTCTTTTCTATTACTGACGTCTTAAAGTATTACTAGCAGGTGGTGGCGCGCAATTATTTTTATCAATCGCTACTTTTTTCACTGCATTTTTCACTACATATTCAAAGTAAACCTATTAAACGGTCACAGAGCCTAAAAAAATTGCAATTTCGTTCTGCGTGCGTGACTGAGATGATGATCTTAGCGTGAATAATAACAACTTTGGTATTAAACAGGTTCACATACAGTGTTACAGCGCCATCTATATATCGAAACAGTGACACCGTTCTGTTTTTATTAATGGCGAAACTTCACGCTTCTTGGAACGCTAGGTGGCGCTCTTTACATGATACGTAACGGCATTATAGACATGTGCATACAGTGTGCATCAAAATTAACGCGCGATGGGAATTCATACAAGAAAAGCTTATGGTAGAGTCTAAAATGTTCTTGTACTCTCAAATACTGCATTGAAACTCTCATTGAAATTTAATACCAAAAATATAGGATGCCCTAGATTTTTCGTGCAAATTTTAAGATGGAAGTATCTTACATCGGGATACAATATAATGCACTTCGAAAGGTGTTTCTACGATTTTATTTTTCATATGTCATTTTCAAATCTTACATTAACGTAACGAAAACATTAACGAAAGTAATCCCAAATTTCCCAGAACTGTGATTTAATCAAAATGAAATTTTTCAATTTTTTCACTTGATTTTGTCGAGAGCAAATTGTTTAAAATAGGAAATTATTTTTGATGTCACTTATCCGAATTATATATGTTGTTTCTTTTACGAACTATTGCGACGGTCTCAGACGGTTACAATCTCTTTCGCTCTTAGATATTCAATTGAGACTGAACTGGAAATTAAAAATAAGTGAATCTAGCAATCTTATCTAACTTTTCAATGGGCATATATATTTTAATAAGACGAGAAATCACCTCTTCGAATTCGAAAGAGCCCTATTTATACCGACATTCAGGTCCTGTAGTAGTCAGACTTGATTGACCATACGGAGGCATCATATCGATCAAAAATTGGTTTATATGTTAGAACAGTTCAGATGGAAATAAATTAAAAATAGATTAACGTTCAGTCGATGCGGCTCATGGTCATGGACTGCGGCGATCAGTGGACCTTGCGGTTGATGGGTGGTGCGGAAACTGTAGCACAGCAGTTGGTGGACGAAAGAGTGTGTAAGTAAAATGATCACCCATTATTCCAGTTTCCCCAAACAAATTCGTAATTGAAATAGACTCGATTTAAATGTCTTCCATGTGCAACACTGTAAGCACATCCAACAAAAGTTCTCCCCGAACTGACGCAATGTCAATCTTTTGTAGAGAACACTGATAATGAATGTATCCACCAGTTTAAAAGAAAAAAGAACTAAAGCTGAGCGTTATATTGTCGTCGTAGTCGTCGTCGTCGTCGTCAGGCCTGACTACCTCCTTGAGACGGTGTGAATGTTTCGGGCGAGATAAGGGCGGGGGAGCGCGCGTCAATTGTCTGCAGGCACCGAGCCACACTTTCACCGCCATCAAATAAGACAGATTTGGAAAACGCGAAGGTGAAACGCGAACGCACGACGTGTAATACGTGAGAAATATTTTGAGGGAGGGGGGTATTGAAATAGCTAGCCAGGTTAGGTCTGCGCAGCAATTGCCCTCTTTTTCTAGTAAAAATTCCGTCAGTTTGACCGATGTTCGGATCGGTATCGGATCATGATTTGCAACCGGTTCTGTAAAACTAGGAATCTGATTTTCCTGTTCGGAGACTTAACTCTTGAATGACTCAATGAAATTGCATACAATTTTACATACCCTTAGTACATTACCATATTTCGCTAGCGACGGAATTTCAAATCTCGATTTTCAATATATCATAATAAAATAACCGTTAACAAATTCTGGATAATCTCCCTTTCGCTTCAAAATCAAAAAATGGTGTCTCCACATCAAAAGCATGACTTCGTCGATTTCACGAGACAATCAAGCAAACCAGATAACAGATCCAACCAAGCAAACCAGATAACAGATCAAACCAAGCAAACCAGATAACAGATCCAACCAAGCAAACCAGATAACAGATCCAACCAAGCAAACCAGACCGAAAAATACAGAGTTTCGATACTCGAACGATTCAATTTCAATTAGCAATTTGGAATCCAGTGTGGAAAATGTCGCTGGCATCACTGGTAGCACGTGATTGGGGCACGTGAGAAGGACAGCGACAGAATGGAGAGAACTAAAACCTGATTAATAAAAAATCTCAACTTTAAGTGGTTCTGAAATCTTCCAATATCTGTATTATTGCCTTATGTTATATACAACACTAATATACGAGTACGAAAATACCTCACTATATGTGATATCCTCACTTCAAAATGATCGGCAAGATTTTAGTCGTCTTACAGGCAAACTTAGAAAAATCCCATCATGACCGTTGCCAAACGCCTTTTTATTTAATACAATCATTATTTAACTAAAAAAACAAAATGTCTCTCATACAATTATTACAAGAGCAATTTCCAGGTGTAACATTGGATGGTGGCGATTTTTTCTCCTAATCTCTCCAACTCCACCAATCATCCTGACACATAAAACGGTGACAAGACCAGGAATTTACTGTGCAGGAGGGCTAAAAAAAAGAACACGATGTGTCAAAAATGTGTTTCGGGGTAAAAAGAATACGAAAAAAAAATCCTGACACGCATTTTCAATTAAAATCTTTCTTGGCCGCTTCTCAGAGTGTACACTGTACAAACGTTTAATCCTCATGAGAGCCTCTGCGTCCACTAAGCCTAAGATAATATTTGTTTCAAGCGAGATCACCACGGCACCTATTTTTTTTTTGGGAAACTAACAGCATCACCTTCAAATTTTAATTGCGCAGAATCCAAAAAGGATTTTGGCGAACAATATCAACCTCACAAAAGAAAATGTCACCCGCCAATGACTTTTGATACAGCGGATAATAAGCGTCTCTGCCTACGGATTAAAGAGACAATTGCATCAGTAAAGCGGCGTTTGCACAGGAGCGAAAAAATCGCAGCTTCGTGCAGTTTTCAGGTGGAAAGCAAAAATCGCATCTTCGAGTCACGGCTTCATGGAGCGTTTGTCGCTCCCATCACGGAAAAAAAATGTTCTTATTGTGAAGGGAGCCTCGCATGGAATCCGTTTACTGAGCGCCTTCAGTGCGCTCACTCACTGCTACACTCCGCTCTCCATCAGCACCAATCGCACAAGAGCCTCCATTGAGAAATATTTCGGCCAACCGCGCCATCTATTGAACAAATATTACAACGTCGTGGAATGGAGCACATCACTCTACAGTGTAAACCGAAAAGATAGTAGGGGCGTTTGTCGCATGAGAGTTGTATAAACGACGCTTAAATACACTTAATACATATCCATTCATTCAATGATGTTTGACAGGAATTGTCTAATGACTATAAAACAATTTTAATAATTGCACAATTAAATCAATCAGGTAACCAGAATTGGACAGACGCATGCCCACCACGCCTCTAACGTGGTCATAAATTTAATAGTTCGATAATTTGTTCAAAGACCAGCTGGTTATGTGAATAAATTATTAATTTACATAACCAGCTGGTTATGGTACACGTAATTAAAGGTAATTAAAGGTACATGTAAATTACTGCTCTGTACAATCAATTTAAGGAACTGGTAAGTCGACAGTGCAGGGTTCGATTTCCGGTGAAGGCTCCTTTACTGTAAACACTAATAACTAACTATTGAATAGTTCTCAAACACCACGATGGGCACAACATGGTATCTTTGATCGAAACAACAAATTTTGAATCTTTCGCGGGGGATCTCAGGAGGAGTTACGCGTGACCTTGCGTGCGTGTAAGTGTGTATCTTGTGTGCGGCAGGAGCATCGACTTTTTCGAAATCGGTAATAGCTCTCAAATTGCCCAAATTCATAATTCTAAGAGCGTGATTTCGGTGCAATACCCCGGCTTTTGGCCGTCAGTAGTGTGCGGGGCCGGAGCACGCGTGACTCGCTTTTTGGTGGTGTAGTCCCCTAGGCCAGAAAAGGCTTCTCTTTCTTATAGTGAGTGGCGGCCAAACTCATTCTCGAGAGGGAGGGGCTCACATATTTTTTTCTTGTTCAACCTTCTTTTAGATATAAAGAGGGCATTGCGTCAGAGTTGAACTTGATTTAATTTTTTTTTGGTCGTATGAACATCCGCATGAAAATGGAAAATAGTCGTGAAGTTTACGCGTCCCTAATCGATTGCATTGCGTTGGCGTCTTGTTAGTACGGTGGCTCCAAGTAGAGTTGGAATGATATGGTATGAACAGTACACTGTAAAAAGTACGAGTAAATTCTGAAAATAGAGATTTAAAAATCACGCTAGTGGACCTCCTTAACAAATATCTCAGTGCTCTAGGGTACTTGTAATAAAAAATTGTAATTGATAAGTTTTGGGGAAAAAATAAGCGTACTTTAGCGTGGTGTACACCGAAACTACGTGTGAACTATGCACATTTCTAATTTTTAATTTCGCGTGGTTCACGCAATTTACTTAGTTAACGCGACCGGAAAAGATCGGCTCCTAAGGAGCAAAAAATTGCAGCTTCATGTTCATGTTGTTTTAAGGTGTGAACTGAAAAATGGCAGCTTCGAGGAGCGGCTCCTTGGAGCGCTTGTCGCTTCCACTACGAATAGAAATGTTCTTATCGTGTTTACTGAGCGCTCACTCACGGCTCCGCTCCGCTCACGATATAGCATGGGCGGCAGTGGTACAACAAGAAGAGCGCTCATTTTTGGTGCGAATGTTTATGCATCTGCGACTCTACTAATACTTCCATTAAATTGACGTGCAGCCGCGCCATCTATTGAGCAAATATTACAACGACGTGTGAATGGAGCACTGCACTCGCCGTAGTCGGTATTGCGACTGACTGTGGCTCGGCGGTCCTGGGTTCAATTCCCGGCGCGGGCTTACATAGTTTCGATCCCGGTGTACTGGTGAAAATGTGCTCTGAGCTCATACAGTGCATAAACACTAAGAGGAGTACAGAAAATCCTGTTGTGATATTACACTACAGTGAATTGAATAATAAAAAAATTATGTGTAACTGCTTTCTGCATTTATTTACATATAATTCTTTAATTATTATCATAAAAGCGTTGGTCGCAGGGAAGAGGAGCACGCTCCTGTCTCCCGCGACCAAAGATCGGCTCCTAAGGAGTCGATCTTCTCCAGTGTAAACGTCGCTTTAATGAGAGTTCGAAACTCCCTTCCTTTAAAAGACCAATGTTTATAATTGAATACCAATGGACCGCGCAATAAATAAAAGCTTACTTTACGATTCCCATTTCCAAATTGATCGTAAAAAAAAGAAAATTTCGTAGTTTATGCGTAAAAATCGATGGCGAATATCGATGTAAATCGTTATGATCTTTGAGCAAAATTCTATTCAATTATATCATTTTTGTGCGTATGTGACAAGAATCCCGTTATAATATGAACGACTAAAATGTAGTTGAATGAACAATGAGTAGAAGTGTCTCATAACAATATAGACATGATCTTGATGAATAGCAAACAAATTTCCGCCACTTTGATTGTTTTGGGGCGAGCATTTAAATAGCTGCTCTTATCGGTGGTGTAGTAATAAAAACATTGACATTTTTATTAAGTCCCTTTGCCGATGGTATCGTCGACCCATGCAAGTTAATTGCGCTACAAAATCGATTTACAACGAATATTCATTCATAAATGAAACGAAACCTGCGCGTACGAGAACAGCGTCGTGTTAGGACTACGTTCGACATAACAGGATGCAATTGCATCCTGCAATTAATATTACTCTCTTTTGTCGGGATCTCAGTTTCGTTGGGATGCAGTAGACGAGGCAGCAGACAAGTCCATTTCACCCCTTTTAGTCCCAACGTTAGCAAGAAAATTATATGTATCTGACTGTCAGACAACCCAGACACAACGACTTCGATATACAACATTAACCGCTGTGGTTGTTTCGTTTATAGTGGAGCGTAACCTCGCGCCATATAATAACCAAAGGCAATATAACAATCAAGGAACTACCACCGAGTATATAATAAATCTAAAGAAATGTAGGGGCTAGACTAGACGCCGAGCTACCCATCAAACCAAATTTGTAACAATAGAGAAATGGAGTAGATGCCGTCATCACTTCCGCATTATAAATCAACTAGAGAAATATTTTTGGCTGTCCCAGTCATTTTGCGTGCGAATCATAAGATACTACTATAACACTTTAACTTGTAGATTAGCTCAAGTATTAAATTCGGGATCTAGTGTGGCAAATATCGCTGGCATCACCGGTAACACGTGAGAGCGACGACAGCGCCATTTTGGCCAAGCGGAGACGCCATATTGGAATTTTCCGACTTCCAAACTTCAACGACTGATATCTCGAAAAATACGCAACATCGAGATCTGAAATAACTTGTACTCGACTACAAAATTTCGGAACTATCTACAGCTCAAATTTCATTCAATTTCGTTTAGCCTTATGCAAGTTTACGCCCAAATAGAGTTTAACAGAAAAAATTAAAAAGAGGGGATATTTTCAGCAGAAGACTTGAAAATTGAAATAAATACTCAAGAAATCTTGAAGAAAAGAATACATCTTCCGAATGATAAATTAAGACGTTTTGATTTGCAGGGTGTGACGTTAATTTGTGGATCGTGTAAACGCCATCTAGATATCAACAAACCAGCTCAATCAACGAATTAAGGAAGAGTGGAGTTGCCGCGCTCTACACCGTCTACTTCTTCGACCCGAGAGAGAACCAGACATGAAAATTGTCTGGCCAAAAGCTCGGCTACAAATTTCAGCCCTCATGTACCTGGTGTTATATAAATTTTATTAATAATAATAATTTCTGCCGTAAATTGCTGGCGTCGCACTTTATGACCACATATTAATAATGGCGCGCTGTGTGGTCACACACACGAATACCAACGACACAAAAGGCATAGAGTGCTGGAGAACCGATCGCTATAACATTGAGGTCCGCGAGAAAGCAACATGGCGTCTCAACTGCCCCGAGCATATGGCCTCAATAGTAACGCAGGTCTTATCAGTTAGTAATTATAACGGAAACACACATTGATATCAGCGTTCCTTTTTGGGACCCCATTGGAACCCAATTGGATCCCAATTGGGTGATCGATTCCGTTAATAATTCAATCGGATTATTATTACCCCAACTCCGGTCACTGACCGATGTTCCGGTGACTGGCTATTCATAGGAATACGGAATACGGGCGAAATGAAAGGTTTATGTTCGTGTCAGTAATCAACTATTTTTACTGCGATGATAAAAGGCTTGGACAAGAGGTTCTGGTATAAATGACCAAAAGAGTCCTGCTTGATTCGCAAATATATCAATGCTGAAACGAAATACAGATTTATTATTCAACTTTATGAACTATTGCGATTCGCGTTCGCGGTAAACAAAAAAAGACCGTCAGTTGAACACATAATTCGCATAATCGTGGTCAATTATAAAAGCGTGCCAATGCCACTGAGCCCTATTCAGGAGTTTTTTTTAGAAATAAATAGTCCCTACAAGCTAGATTGATATATACAAGTATTTCGAAGGTCACACAGTACAGGTCAACAGCTACACCCACGAGAGTCTGAAGACTGCCAAAGAAGTGCGCAAATTTGTCATATTTTTTTAAAATTCATTTTTCTTAAAACTGTCCATCTTGGCGTTTACATACGAACGGCTTAACGAAATTGAATAAAATTTTATCGGTAGATAGATCCGCAAATTTGTAGTCGAGTGCAACTTATTTCAGATCTGTATTTTGCGTATTTCTCGAGATATCAGTCGTTGAAGTTTGAAGCATTGTCATTTAAAAAAGGATAAATTCCAAGATGGCGTCTCCACTTGACCAAAATGACGCTGTCGTCGCTCTCACGTGCGCCAATCACGTGATACCAGTGATGCCAGTATTTGCCATACTCGATCCCGGATTTCTAATTATTGTTCAATACTCAAGAGCACAGTTTCATAAAATAGGAAGAAAATTCATTTCTGTTATAATTGGATATTTAAATTGTAAAAAGTTTGGGAATTTTCGCTGCCATGACAGTGACAGTCGAGTGAAACATGATATATTTCTCTGGCCAGTTATTCATCTGGATATCGAGTATAAGATAAATCATTTAAATCATCGATTTTCTTTTTTGTACTAGTCTGTAAAATAAAATTTAGTATGGAAAGAGCGATAAACATAGAATTGATTACTTACCGAACATGTCATGCAATCCTAAGGTAGCCACCGTGTCATATGCGGTGACTGTGATCCCAACATTAATTCATGTGAAATTATTTCCTATAAAAGAAAAGAAAATAACATAAAATCGAATTAGTTCTACGAAAATTTAAAAACGCTATGCGGCATGTTTCAGGAAATTGGCGAAACATTTAGTAAATGTCGGTAAATTAATAGTTTATCCACCGTTGTAATCGATTGGATCGAGCTCTAAAGTGAAAAATAAACCAAGCCATTAAGGGTAACATTCTAAAAACATATTGAGCATGATTTTCTATTATCCTCTGTCAAATACTCGTATTCTCTGATATTCTTTTTCAAGCAAGTAATCAGAATCTTAATGATGTGATGTTGGCATAATTTTTTTGATTCAGTTGATTGATGCCTGCGCTAAACCACATTGTCTCGTTTAATTGCGTCACTCGAAACCTCCAAACATAGAGCCTGTACTTAAGTTACATTCGGGTACCACGCTGAAATATTATAACAGAATTTTCCTAGTCTATAATTACTTGATTAATTATTGGCCAAACTTTCTGAAGCAATAATAAACGATCCGTTAACAATCGTAGATACCGATGTTCCCGTAACCAATTAATACCGGTACTCGTACCGTTCAAATGAACCTTGCCCTTTCTTAACGAGATGACAACATTCTCTCCTGATCATTTTTGTGAGCCAGTTGAAAAATAATTTAATATTTTCTTTTTCTTTTTTGCCTTCCACTTTCGGCAGAACACTTAATACATTCGTGTCAACATCTTGTTCGCGGGACACAAGCATCCTTTCACCCGGGTACACTTCCTCACAATAATAATCCACAGGTGGCATTCAATTTACGTCCTCCTCTGATGCCCACTGGTGGCCGTCGAGCGAAACATTTCACCGGTAGGCAGGCGATTGCACGGGGGGAGGCGTACCTAGGCGGCGACAATTGTTGCAACCACTAGTCTCCGGCCGAATTGGGAATACCAGCGCCATCTGGCGATATCACAAATTTAGAATTTAATTCAATAAAACATTGTCTCACGAACGGCGTAACGAAACGCCGTTAAATTTACAAATAACGATGTGTCGCAAATTCTAAGATCATTGCATTTTATTTCAGTTCCTTATGTTGGTGCGTTCATGAGATTTGAATTTGATAAACAAAAGCATCACCGAGTCTATGAAAGCCGGCGAGTTACAATCGTGAGCAAGTGGTGGCCTCATGTGCAGACACGTTACGCCATCTACTGGCGTTTAGATTAGACTGATCTCTCGGTACACATAACAATCGATCGTAAAGTATCGATAGTTTCAAATCGCGCATTACTAATTTTCTCCCCCGTTTAATAATTCCGAGCAAAACCGATGCTTTGGTTTAGTATTTGTGTAAATCTATGTAAACAAAATTTGAAGGAACACGAAAAATCAGTCTAACAAGATGAGGGATGAATAATAAATGAAATTGCAGCATGCATATTCAAGGGCACACCATTCGCCACCAGTGTCGCCGCGATCGCTCTCGTCTCACCTTCTCAAACGGGCTTAATTCGGCATCTGCAAGATGGATGATGATGATGGCAATGGTGGTGGCATTATGGCCGGCCTAATTTTTCCATCTTCAATCCAAAGTTTCTTGTCATACACTTTTCGCGCTCCCGGTTAATTGGAGCATGAAAGTTTCATCCAATCAAGCAATATACTGTACATGGTGGCTTTTTTTGTCCGCTTCAATTTGCTCGAGTTTCAAATACCCTACCTCCCCCACCCTAACACTCCCCCAATCCCATCCCCACCCACACATCACGCACACGTCTCACTCAAAGCTACCGCTTTAAGTCAGCAACACATGGTGCATCTCTCATCCTCCTAGGACTCGCGCTGTTGGTGCAACTGCTTGCAAAAAGGTGAGATCGGCAAACTTATCGACCAATCAAGCGCAGGGGGAAAAAATATGGTCGCAACAGTTATTAGCCACCACTTATACCCCGGAATCGAAATATTCGAGAGCCCGTGCTGGGAATCGAAACCGGGACCGCCGAACCACAACCAGTCACTAAACCAACTGCGCTGCGACAAGTCGTACAAATAGCAAATTAAAGCACAATCATTGGTCATGATATGGACTAGCTGAACTTGATTAAATTTATAGATTTATTTCCAATCGAAACGGGATTCGAAGCAAAAATCTAGAAATATCCTATACTTCAAGACGGCAATAATTTTGAATGATAATAAAACGGCAATAAGTTTAACTGTGAAGTTCTCGACGCTGCATCGTTCAATTTTTTCCGCATAAATTGGAATTAGAATATTGGAACGGTTCATATCGGAGCAGCAAATAATTATTCTATATGGTGACATTTTGATTTATTATTACTGAGCATGCGACCAGCTCGGATCTAAGGAGGGTTGTACGCTCACACGAACTTCACTAATTGTTTCAATACCTCGCATGCCACAGGATCTCTCGCGTGCGCACAGGACGCCATTTTTATTTTTATCTTCATTTTTTTATTGCACGCATCACGGCAAGATCGAATGACTAGGCAGAACCGTCAACAAAAGTTACGCAAAATCGATCTTCATATATTTTGTAGCCAATTTTTTTAAATAGTCACCCGCTTCATTGGTTATTTAAATCTGGTTTGACGTGCCATGTTTGATTTCCGATTTTGGCGAGGAAATTCAAATTCGGTAAGATCTAGTAAGAGGTTTCTTTAAATTCCAATAGATGGCGTTGCAAATAATATAGACGTGCATACGCTGTCGTTGTTTTAACCGAACAACAGATACAATACAAATTCGAAAATAATTGCGTCATCTCTTTAATTATTTCTGGTGTCTAAATTGAATCAATTAAACAGAGCATTGACCATAATCTACTGTCTAGGTTACTCTAACGAAATTTGCCAGAAACGAAAACGCAGTACGACTGCCCATGAAATTTGTAGATCAAATTATCGTGCGTACTTTTATGTGTAATTCGACAAACACGCAAGATCCAATTTCCACGTAGCGCCGGCAGTGACCTCACGACCTCTTGAGACCCACACCTGCACGACAAAACATTTCCTGAACTTTCAACTCTGAAAGGTGTAACCAAGAAAGATATAGGAGAATAAAAATTCAAAATTGTACTCGAACGGCGTCATTTCCTTTTAAGTACTATTTACACCGCGGGAGACAGGAGCGTGCTCCGCTCCATTGCGACGATATTTTACATTTGTAGCTGTATGGAGTTATGCAGTGCTCCATTCACAAGTCGTTGTAATATTTGGTCAATAGGTGGCACGGCTGCTCGTCAATTGAATGAAACATTTCTCAGTACAGATGCTGATGCACGAAAAATGAGCACCAAAAATGAGCGCTCGTCTCGTTGTGCCATTGGCGCTGATGGAGAGCGGAGCGGAGCCGTAAGTGAGCGCACAGA
>JAQGBY010004964.1:0-15517 GCA_034698785.1 Mycogona germanica | reverse complement strand
TGGTAAGATTCCATCATCAAGAGATTTCTGAAATAATTTGGTTAAATACGGGGAAAATTCTGCTGCCATTTCATGAAATACCATAAAATCCAATGGGTAGAACTCCGCAAATTCATTTTCGAAATTCAACGGACTTTGATGTCAGCAACGGGCCGTTAGCATGGCGAACGTCGAGAATACGTCGACATGCTGATTGCAAAGTTCACGTTGTCGTTTTGATAATAAATTGGAGACACAAACTTCTCAACTGGGTCCAGTCACCAACACCAATTTTTGAACAGCGTACACAGGACGCGCCACCTTCTGTGTACACGTAAACGACCATTATAGGGATTTTCTCCAATAATTAAAGATGAATCGAAGTACGCATGCGTGGTTATTTGGTATCCGGGCCAACGTATTCGTAGAACTGTCAAGATGTGTGCGTTTGCTGAGCTGCGTTAACACATTGAACATCCATTATACAATGGCAATTAGACGTTGCAAGTGATTATATGAACGCACCAATTTGAGTGTACTCGTGAAAGATGAAGTGCGCATGTTAATGGTACAACTTCCGTAACATCAAGATCTCTGAACTATCGTTATTTAATAGACCGTCGTTTTCACGTCAATAGAAAAGGTCCTACACATTGAAGGTCTCAGGAGCATACAAAGGCAGGGCAGGGGAGCCTTCGTGGAACCCCAAAAATTGAAATTGAGATATACGGAGAATGGTGAACACAATAAGAAATAACGGAAACAGTTCTAAAGTCACCCATAAAAAATAGATCTGCGTAAAGGGGGCTCAGTATGACCGTGGACGAACAAGATGTCTTATGGTAAAACTAGTTGTCATGAATCTACATCATGAACGTCTCAAGTTATCAGTAGACGCTGCTAATATTATAGTTTATTTTTACTGTGCAAATTCGATTCCAGTGTGGTGGGCAATAAAATACTGAGAAAAACCAAGTCAGTTTCGGAAGAAAAAAAATCAAAACAATCCTAAATCGTGTACAACGAACGCTCATGTATGTGTTGCGTAAATGTATGGGGTATCCATTACGCGGCATTACAGAAGCCTAAAAGCATTATTTTTTGAAATGATGCACTTTCTCCGAGACGGTTGCCAAGGACAACAGACGCGATAACGTAATGGCTTTATTAATTTAAGGCACACTAGACTATCGTAAACTGTTGCCTGCATCGCAGTGGCTTTCTGAACTTCCGAGCCACAACCAATTGTTCATGTATTTTCTTTAGCGAGCATCTCTGATATACAATTTACATGTCGAACGCTTTCAAAATGTGAAAACGCGATTTATTGATCGTTATTGTATCGACATTGCAATGCAGCTAAAATATCTTTCAAAACGTTGTTTCAGAAAGAACGGAGTATGCATGGCGGTCTTAATAGGCAAACATCAGCAATTGATCAAATAAAATGGTTACCTGTCACAAAAAATAACAGTTTCCTGTATTCGATTCAGCGTCTTGAAACTGGCGCCATCTTAATTGCAGTCATCGTATAAATACAACCTATTCAAGACAACAAAGATACATTGGTAGTGGAAGGAGTGAGTTTTCGCAAAATCAATTTTTCACGAATTATAAAAATGATTTGCTTTTTGTCAGATTAATTGGGGTCGCGCCCACCATATCTACCTTCAGAAACAGGGTGTCATTCGTGGACGAAATAGGGCTCAGTTCCAGGGTCGCTTCTTTCATTTGTCAATTGTGGTGGGGGTACAGTCGTTCACAGGATCGTCAGATTTCTCCTGCCGATTTCTGAGGTCGCCATCTTAGTTCAAGCTCATTGACCGAGCAGTATCGGACCCAGCTCAATTTGACTGCACTCATAAACTCACTAAATATAAAGTTTGACGTCCACTGCAGCAGGCCCACATAGACCAAACTCCGTCTCTGGCCCATGTATTATGTATACGGCCGACAGAACGACCCGGCGTATGGACTTTTATTATTTCTAACATTTTCTGAAACATAGAGTGCGCACAATTTTTCACGATTCATGGAACTGGTGGCTGTATGTGTCAGCCCTGTTTCATTCGCCGAACAGTTTCCTGGTAGCAACATGCAAATTGGCGATGAACAGTCTTCTGAAACTACACAAAATAAAAATATTATTTCAATATTTTATTAAAAGCAATTTTTTATATTTATTTACAGTAGGATGTCAGAAACATGCGATCACCGTAACACATACGTTTCCCAAAGCTAATCAACTAGTAGGGATCATTTTCAAAAGTAAATTTTTTTAAAGCATCGTACATACCATTGATTAGCAATATCTGAAAAATATTTTACTTAAAAATTATTATTTTTTAAGAAGTATTTTATTTTGTTGCCCAAAGCTCATATTTGGGTTTCAATGCACCATAAGGCACCACAGTTTGCCAACCGCTTCACTATAACTACATAATTGACCATCGAGCCGAATATGTCCGAAACTAGCAGAAACTTTAGCAGGATGACAGTAAAAAATATTTATTCTTATAAAAATTGTATATAAACAGTGACTAAACTGCCAGTAGTAAAGCCACCCATACAGGCAAATAGTGGGGGTGTGTTAACGTCAACCCCCTCCCACCCACATTCGCCTGTACTGCCACTTTTTAATTTAATTTTATTGAAATTCATGAAATTGAATGTTTAATTATATTCTTGATGTGCAATACAATTTACACGCAATCAAATGAATTATGCGATATCCAAGAAACCAAAACATATTAGGCCCCTGATGATGGGGCCGCGATGCTAAATGCTTACCCCTATTACGCCACCATTATAAATGGGGGGAGGGGAATTGGGTTAGCTCATAAACTATGAAGCAACAGCCGACAAAGAGTGTGCCGACGTTTACGCACATCATCTCGCCTAAACACATTGCCAAAAATGATTGCATATATGCGCAGAACGAAACAAATATGTTGTGGAAACTTTTTGTTAAGTGTCCACTTAGGTGCGGAATAAAGAGTGCACTACTCCTCCTCCACAACTCCTTTACACGTCATAAAACACGAGCACGATATCAAGACAAAATTTGAAACGTCGACGCGCGAGGGTTATGGAGAGAAAGTGAGAGAGGGTGGAAAGATAAAATACAAAGAAGAGTTTGAGATGGCAAGCAAGTTGAGCACGTCTGCACGCACAACGAACATCCACGCTCAACATTTGATCAAATTTGACATAGTGAATTCAAAATGGCAGCTGCAGATATGATGCAATTGGATCAGTTGGATCAGTTGACCAAATAAGCATTCTGGCAAGCTTTTGGGAAAAAATTATTTACTTTAGATGTTCGAATGATGGCACAATCCAGTTTCCAGCATTTGCAGACAATTTCATGTAAAGGTGACTTGGTTTGTCAATGCTCGTAGCATTTAAATATCCTTTTTCTTATTGCTTCGTGTCATCTCAAACTCTCCAGGTTTCTGTATGGTTGACCCATTACTGCTTTGATGTCCCCCTGGGTATGATTGCAGAAAAAATGCTATGATTATAAACGCTTTTGATTATCAAATGTACCTTTAATTTGTCTCTCCTGTTGGACCTGACCTCGGTCACGCACGCAATGATGCACGGATGTCCTCTTCGGAAAACCCCAATTGGGTTTAATTTGCTTCCCTGCATCGCATCTTTGCTATGTGTGATTGCCTACTTGCGAGGCTAATCCGAATGTTCAAATTTCGTTATCAGTTAAATAAACAATATCGCCTCCACAAAATACATTGTATTTTAACGAAATCGAAAACGAGTGATAAATCCGTTCCACATACTGAAATAACCAATTTTATTGGAGGTTAAATTAAATTATTGTTCAATGTTGCATACCAGTATATCAATACAATTAATGGGCTGGTAATCTCATAAATAATTACTGTAGCATTCTCATCAATTGTGTCTGCCAAAGAAACAACAAGTTAAAAGTGTATTGATTTATATTTTTTTCTTCTCCAGCGTAAAGGCCGTACCATCATCATCATCCGACCAATTCTGTCAGCATCCCGGCACGGCCCAGCCAGCCCCCACCCATACCCAGACGTGACGTCCATCACCGCTGCAACTTCCGAGGCCGACCGTCTTTCCACCTCCCATTCTGAATGCGTACAACTGGCGGCTATCCTGCGGCATGTCTCCCGACCACCTCCTTCCCGTGCCGCCGCCGCCCGCCCCCCGCATCCGGCGACGACGACCGCCCAAACCGGAAGCGGTTTCGGCGTCCTGGACCCGACGACTGCGGCAGACGCTGTGGCCACCAAGGGGCAAAGGTGGTGGCGGCGGCGGGGGTGACGATGACCCCGCACATCACCGCCACTATCACAAACTCGAAATGGAACGCGAACGAGACAGAAGTGTGGAGGGTGGTGGTGGCGGGACACAAGTGCTCACCTCTCTCCCGCCACACACCAATCAGAACGATCACCATCATGTGCGCTCGTCTAGCTCCACCATTCACAGTAGTCACCGCCACATGCTCGCCAAGTGGTCGACACTGCAGTGCACTCTCCTCCTGTTCGTCCTCTTGTGCCACCACATCACGTGCCTTGCTGCTACGGCCGCCGAATGTCCTGAGCAGTGTGACTGCAAGTGGAAGGGCGGCAAAGAGACGGTTGAGTGCCAGGGGGCTGGCTTCTACATGGTGCCATCCGGTCTGGACACGGGAACGCAGGTGCTCGACTTTGCGGACAACAACCTGCAGGTGCTGCCCAAGGATACTTTCGTGGACGTGGGATTGGTGCACCTGCAGCGCATCTACCTGCGCCAGTGCAGCATCAGCCAGATCGACCGTGAGGCATTTCGAAGTCTGTCCAACCTTGTGGAGCTGGATCTCAGCCACAACTTGTTGCGATACGTGCCCAGCGGCGCCTTCCGGGAGGGCGGACCACAACTGCGTCGTCTCTACTTGAGTGGCAACCCACTTCAGCAGCTGGGCCACGAGGCATTCGCCCACATTCCGTCCCTGGAGATTGTCGAGCTCAGCGACTGCCAACTAGAGTCCGTCGATCCCACCGCATTTCTCGGTTTGCCACGACTGGCCCGACTCAAACTGGACAGCAACAGACTGACGGTGCTGCGCAGCGAGGTGATGGCCCCACTGCGAACACTCAATGAGCTCTACCTGGATAACAACCCCTGGCGCTGCGACTGCCACTTGAGAGCTCTGCGAGAATGGATGTCGGCCAGCCGTGTGTCAGCCAGCGTGCCACCTACCTGCTCCAGCCCATCACGACTCCACGGCCGGAGCTGGAATGAGGTGCTAGCCAATGATCACGTATGTGAGCCACAGATCACCCTGTCAGACACACAAGTGGATGTGCAAGAGGGTGACAACGTCACCATCACTTGTCACATTGTGGCCAATCCTGAGCCGGCTGCCTGGTGGATGTGGCAGGGCCGACAACTGCTACTGGCCGGCGCCAACAGCACGCAAGTGTCTGTGGAGGAGCAGCGTGGCGCATTCGCGGTGTCGGAGGATGGCACACTGAGCAAGACGCTCAACTTGACCATCACGTTGGCTGGCAAAGATGTGTCTGGAACCTACGCATGCGTAGCCGAGAACCACGCCAGCATACGCAGCGCCAACCTGACTCTAACAGTGGGCCGTGAGACCAATGAGTCGCGGTTAGGCTTTGCTGCCAGCCACATCACCGGCATTGTGGTGGGCATCGCCGCTGTTATCCTGCTGCTTATAGTGGTGTTGTGCGTATTCACGCTCAAGTGCAAGGCAGCCACGCCTAAGGTGGACCACAAGCGGGTGGAAGCAAACCACCACAAGATGATGTCGGCCAACCACATCGACGCACTGGCTCGCCTGGAGGAACAGGACACAAGCCTGCTGGGACCGAACCCAATCCAAAAGCCACCACGCCTGGGCCAGTACCACGGGGTGCCCACCATCGACCTGGACCACTTTGAGAAGGAGGTGTACGTGCCCAACAATGTGGCCACCAGCTGGAAGACTCAAGTGGTGGTTGAGCTGATCAAGAGTGGTGAAGATGACGAGGATGGCGGCGGAGGAGGTGGCAAGTGTGTGAAACGGGACACTGAGGACCATGGTGGCTTCTATGTGGCGCATGGACCGGAAGAGGTGGAGGACAAGGGGAGCAGCAAAGACACGAGTCTAATGCCCATCGTGGAGGAGGAGTGTCGTGGCGAATCGGAGGAGGGGGACGATAGTGGCCTTGAACTGGACAGGGGACGAGAAGCAGAAGTGCGCAGTGACGCAGAGAGTGACCGGGAGAGGCTGCAGGAGAAGAACAAGCGCAACCAGGAAAAGCGCTCGCCCATATCGCTGCGCGACGCAAGCGCTCTGGAGCGGGAATTCTTCGGAGTGCCGGGACTGACGCGCGAGAAATTGCGGCAAGGGCGGCAGGCGCTACAGCGTGGGGGCTCGGGTGGCGGCGGTGGGGACAGCACCTGTAGCAGTTCGGACCCACCCACTGTGCCCAGCTCTCCCCAACGACAATCGCAGCACCCGCCCACAGACTCGGCCAAGGTGCTGTCCCTCATGGTGCCCACGGTGTTGCTCACCCATCCACGGACCGGCGTCCGGCCCACCTCCTTTGAGGATGATGGCGAGGAGGGGACAGAAGTGTGACACAAGTGAAACCGGAAACGGAACTTTATCCGTTTTCGAATGAACACAACCACTGACACTGGACACCTCGTAACTGCAGGTCCTTTTTATACCACGTATATGCAAAATCCACGACATGTAGGAGAAATGCTTCCAAATGAAAGCAACTGTATGTTATTCCGACTACAAAATTATGAAATCATGATGTTCGAAAAAAAGACAATTTCATAGTGATCCCTATCATAATATCCGGGTAATTTCGACCCATCGTTGTTCGATAATTTTTGTTCAAACAAAATCTATGACACATTGTCAACTGGCGTCGCATTTGTTCTTAAACAATGAAAAAACAACAATATTTTAAGTTATATTAACAGAAGCAATATAGATTTTCGTGTGGTGTTAGTGGAAACGGAGAAAATAATACTACACTTGTTGGGGTTTTTTGCACAGAATTTAGTGAGGACACGATATTTTATCCAGACCAAAAAAAACTAAATGGATAGTCTCAATTAAGCACGAGAAAATTAAATTGGCCCAAATTGGTCAAGTTTTTAATAAATAAATATTTTAAGAGCAAATTGGATTTTTTAATTTTTCCAGAATCAGCTCATTGTTTCGAGAAGTGTCCATTCACGTTTGCTTCCTACGGAATTAGCGCGTTATCAGAGTCTAAAAAGTTTGTTTTCCAGTTGGTATACTGATGTTGAAACTTCGAATGGATAATCCGAAAGAATGAAAATGTAAAGAAAGGAAATGAGATATAAACAATATTGTTGACGACACAGACGGTGGGTTTACTGGAATTATAAAAACAAGGGAAGCCGATAAAACGAATCCAAGAACGTCTTGTTATTGTAAAATAATATTAATGAAGCTCAATTTTGTTACTGTTCCCCTGATAAACTTTGCCACTTAAAAGGTATAGGGTTAAACGACTAATGGCAATAAAAATATATTTTTTATTACTGTCTTTGGTTTTGCAAGTTTTCCCCATTAACAGACCCACAAGAAAAGCAGGTTGTGTTTCGCATAATTCCAGCGTTAACTTCAACCGAGTTCGTAAATATTGTGCAGAGAGCCTTCTTAGACCTTCAAGAACGCAAAGAAAGGGCGAAGCCCGGCAAACCCCAGTTTGCTTTTTATACTAACCAACGTCCTAACCGACGACATTTATTATTTATATTTGTAATTCTACGATAGACAAAATATTTTAAGGCGATGCTTGTAAATTTTTTAGCTTGTAATCTTTACTTCAAGAACGCATCGCAGCGGATCAAAAACGACAACGGCCACAAAAAGAAAGTATCTATCGTTAAATTTAAAAATTAACTAAACAAAACATTTTTAATTTTATGTACGAGTACTCCCCTTAGGAATTTATAATAAACGCGCTAAAAGAAGAAGTTGGTAAATCCAGAGGATTAAAGTCGGTAAAGTTGACATTGAAGTCGCGCTTTTACAGAATTTAGCCCCGAGGCGCCCACCGAAAACGTGGACGGAAATTAGGAAACGTGGACGGAAATTAGGACCCTGTTGATAAACTTCTGTTTTTGATGGGCGCCTCTGAACATTTTTCAGACGCTGCTACCAAGGCTCTCGTATCGTCGCTCGGTTGTAAGTTGAACGTGGTGCCAATTCCCCAACGCTAGTCTCTACCAACTGTGGAAAGGTCATTGGAAAAAAAAGAAATTGTCTATCTCTATGATGTTGTACTAACTGAAAACGCAACAGCACACTGCCATATAATCAATCTGACAGCTTTGTTGAATAACCCCATAAACCCTTGAGAGTTAACACTACCGACATCCAACAATATATACAGTAACAGCATATTTGATTGCACGAACGACTCGATAATTATTTGGTTAGGTCTGGTTGTATTATATGAACGCTCGAGCCCCAAAATCGTTTATTGCCGAATTTTTATCCTGTACGAAACTTTGAGTCTAGCATGTAGACTCTGAATTTTGTCTCATCGATTTGAGTCATTCCATTTCACGGATGATTTATAACTCGTGTTTAAGATATTCTAGAAATTGTTGATATTTTTCATATCATTTTTGCAGATAAAATGAAATTTGAAATAACTTGTGTTTCTTTGTCAATTATTGGCAACCCCCATTGACTCTGGAATTGGTATGGCTAGTTTTGTTGATTTATTTTAATTGATGTACTGAAAGTTTGTAGTACTGAAAGGTTAGCAGAGAAAAAGGCAGAAAGCTAAAAATGCTTTTAAAAAGTATGCAAAGAATAATCAAATTTACGTTATTCAAGTCACAACTATTACTAAGGAATCAATTCATTAATGGTATTTTAAATTTTAAACGACTTTATTGTCGAATTTTAATTCATTATTGAGAAACCTGCAATTACGAGTATATTAGTTCTACAGAATCAATGATATCTGCTATAAATAAATTGCAATTTCGTTAATCCAGTTTAGAAAGGTACATTTTGTTAAGAAAAGGTCAATACAAATCTTTTAACATTCGATGATTATCAAATTTACTCACTTTTGTCAAATAGCTTCTCACGATGATTCTTTTTTTAAATCTACGAACTTCATTTTCAGCATTAGTAAAAAAAACTTGAACAACCTTTTACTTTAAAAATGTACACGTATTTATATCTTCAATCACTTACAGAAAACATTGATCTTATTTGCATGCAAACGAATGTAGACGGCCCTCGCGTCATGATTCTCGTTGTCGATGGAAAACCAGTTCTCTCCATCCTACAAATGAAAAAAAATGTGGTATTTGAGAAAACGATTACTGTAAATGAGTCTTCAAGGTAGAAGACAGGATCAGAGATTTTGATGGGATCGATGAAAAAGAAATTATGTTTTATTGATACATTTTAGGCCAAATGCTAAATACAATTTAGAAAAACATAAGAATGATCATATAATCATCATATAATTCACATAAAAATCACTTTTCATATGGCAGGAGATAAATTTTATTTGGATTCATCTTTGAGCCAAGTTTACACAATGTGAGCCAAGTTTATTACTGAATTATTTGATTATTTATTATAAAGAAATTGTTTTTATTTAAGTCATGTTGGTCGCGTTTAAAAAAACAAGATCTTCAATGACATTTAGAACGTTAGAATGACACGAGGGCGAACACGGTGGTGGACTCCTTAACAAATATCTCAAGACATTTCGAACGACAAATGTACCTCTCTCAAATTTGCAGGTTCCAGCTTTATCTCCTTAGTGGGGGAAACTTGAGACCAGTCATCATTCTGTCTTGGCAAGTCTTTTCTTCGCTGCCATCTAAGATTCAGTTATGATACATTAAAGACCTCCTTTTGCGATCGAATAACAAATGTGAACGAATAATTGAAAAATAAATCAAAATTTCTATTTACAAGACTTCTCGACTATTCTGCGTTTCGATTAGCTGCGCATATATTAAACTATCTATGAGCATCTAAAAAAAATTGATAATAGCTGAAAATATCCAAAACAGTAATTCTCACCATGGTTTGCCATAATAAGGATTATCAACAGGAAACTACAAACTCCCAACTCACCCTTCAGCTATAAACTGCGTAGGACTTTGACTGGTGGGACCAGTTTTCAACGTCAACGCCCCCTGCTGGTGATCCTGTGACTAGAAGACACGATTTAAAAATTCTGTTTATTTGCAATATGGTCAACTGCAACAGACAGGAAATCCTGAGAAGCTCTAACACACCTTCTTGCAATCGGGTTGCGTGTTGACAGTCTCAATGACTAAATCGATAGCCGACAAATCACTGCTTCGCCAAACGCCACACTGCTCATTAACTATGTTACTATAGTCCCGGAATGATGGATCTGGAGATCATTTTATTATTATTTTTTAAAGGAAAACATAAATATACTTTTTTTATGTAATGATCTAAAAGTGTTTTTTGGATCTCACCAGGTTTAGGTGGTCCACTTCTAGGAACGAAGGCGCCCCACCATCTGGTGCTTTTTGTGGCAGAGGTTCTGTCTGCAGGTAGCGACGTCCGGCAACTGTTGCAGCCGTCACATGGTGGGGTAAACGACAGGCTCGCTTCAACATTGGATGCTTCGTTCCACTAAATTGCAAATTTTAAAAAAGACCGTGAACGTTATGAATGAAATTTAAAAAAATTACTAGAATAATTGATGTAATTAATGAAAATAAATAAATCTAAATAAAAGGAAAACAAATGCGAAACGAAGTAAAAAATATAATTTTAGGCGTACTTTTAATGCGCCGATAATATATGCCACCCTAGACTTCAAAGGGCCGAAATACCAGTATCTGCCAGTGAAAACAAAAACATTGATATTATTTTATGATACATTCAAAAAAATAACACAAAGTAATGAAAATGCAAAAAATAAGAAAATAAAAATTCGTTTATGATATGCACATGGCAAAAACACACAAGAACATTATATCAAAATATTACTATTTTATGGAAAATAAAGATATCACTTACTTTGGTATTCTCTCGCTGATGTCTCTAAAGGCTCCCCATTCCAGTTTACTCAGCGCATAAATGGGTTTCCCACTGCCACCCTGATACAAAAAAAATCGAATTCAATTTTTAGACGCAGCCACACGCGAAGGAGACCTGATTTCCATAGAGAACTGCGATATGTCACACACCTCAATGGACATGACATCCAGTGGGCGTGTCGTGCCTTTGATCACGGCCAACGCCGATTCGGCCAGCATCTTGACCTCATCCAGGTGATCGCTCCAAAAGAGGCGCTTGGCGAACGAGTTAGTCTTGCCGATTGGCAGAATGCCGACCGGGAACTTGCGAGTGGCCTCATTCTGAAATAGACGATTAATCGAGGTGGATGCAGCTTAACGGTTCCCAAAAACGGTGACTCAACAATCAAGCAAGCCCCAGTTATAGCAGTTCTAAGTGGTCTATTTTTCTATTTGTATTTTTTAAAATTAAAAACTGTTTTTGTTTTGCCCAAATCAATTATCCTAGATTGTGCCGGATTAATTAACCCTCACAACATTTACAAATGAAAAAAATACTGGCAGTTCAAAATTTGTTACAAAGTAACCCAAATCCAAACGTATCAATTTCTTGAGCCACTCACCACATCATCTCGTCTACATAATCCTGTGACGGCCTACACGATGAAAAATAGTGAATAAATTATTCGTAGAAGTTCTCCAAAACCAGAATATAAACGTGATGAAGAGTGGAGCTCTCTGTACTCACTTCCAGCAACGTTCCATCGCCGCCAGCCACCAAAACCGCGTCGGTATTATCCATGATATCCATGATAGCCTTTGCTTGGCCTTCATACTCAGTCTGAAACAGGATTGAAACTCTTGATCCACAAAAATAATCAGAACTTTATTTGTCAATCAATCATTAAAATTATTTTATTAATAATCCTAAATAACATCAAGAGAGTTACAGAAAATCCTGTAGTGATATACGCTGCAGTGAAGGGCAATAAAAAACATTAGCAATCATGCTTCATCTTACTGTTGTCTTTCGAAAGATTTTATTTTACTACAAGAGTTTCTGTACCCTTCAACCGCTAGATTGTGCAACTGCACCAATGCAGAGGGGCACTCGAGTCCGTGCCTGATTCGAGTCCGTGCCGGGAATCGAACCCGGGACCGCCGAGCCAGTCAGTCGCAATACCAACTGGGCTACGACGCGCCGTACTTATTCGATCGTTAACTATATTGATTGAAATTATAACTATCAAATATACGCATAAATTCATTGCTAATGAAAGATTTAGGTTTCATTTTAATATTGTCAATAACCCAATCTCGTTCGATTATTACTATATATGCCTTACTTTTATTAAACTGACTTTCATTCCAGCCAAATGCAGCAAGGGACTCGCGTATTTCTCATAGAGAGCTGGTCCTTTCCTGAAACGCAATTCAAAATAAAATAATGTAGATAAATGAATTAGGTGATCATTATTCATTTTAAAATGCCTAGCTATTTATTCATTTTTTGCGATTCAGAAATGTTTTAGTGCATGGTATTGTAGTAAGGCTGCTGTCAACTACAGAAATCCAATTTTGAGCAATTCAAATTGGATGGATTTAAGCCAGTTTAGGAATGCATTGGAAGGATAATTTATCAACACAGTAGAGCCAACATACCCATCTCTGCATGCTGGATTGAGAATGACAGTCACGTGACGAGGCACTGTTCCAGTGGGTAATGCCATTTCTCCATATTTCTGTGCGAATAAAAAAATTAATTTGGACAATGTCTAATCAAGTCAAAGTCAAGTAAAGTAAAAAAAAACCATGAAGGCACAGAACGCCTGTAGTGCGGTTGATTGGAACAAAAAATAATTGCAAATAATTGTTCAAAGACAAGTAGAAACGGCTACTCCGTTCTAGTTTTTGTGTATATGACCTTCTGTTGGTTAAAATTAACGAGTACTGCATACATAACCCCCCTAAAAAAATATGCCAAGGTTAACGATCACTGGCCCAATCGTTTCTTTAAAGATTTGGTCGGCTCAAATTTTGGCATTCATTAACAGAAGAAAAAATGGTTTAAAAATTTACACACAATGCAGAAAAGCGAAGGGTGATGTTGAATAATAAAAATGTACCTTTGATTCTTCGCAATACACTCGCATCATTTGAAAAATTCTGAAAACAAATTCGTAACATGTAATATGATTGAGTTGTTTGATATCGCAGTAGAAAATGAACACACATAACGTACGATGTAAATTTGTTTTTTAATTTGATTATTAACTGAATTTATTCATATGACCTCAAATTTCCAGGGATGGCTCATTCAGTAGCCCTTTCAGCTGATATAGGCCAAGGCAACACCAGCAGATCTTCGAGCTCTGATATTTAATGAACTCTGCACGCCACGAAACAGTGGTTGAAGTTTTTCGCAACATAGCAGGCTAGGACGTTGAATCGATTGCAAACTAACCCAGTTCTTTGAATTTGGTTTACAATCAACATTTACTCAGTCTGCGTAGCTACCGGAAATAATTACTTAAACACATGGGAGGGTTCTCCGGCTCTGCGGGAAGAGGACAACAGATATCGTATGAAATTTGTTCATTAGATAATGCACTCACTCATATTTCGTCTTGCCGTAATTCAATCCATAACCTGAAGCCAAAAAGAACACCGTGCTCTTTTTCCAATGGTTCCGGAGAGTCTTGGCGAAACTCAAAATGAACGCCATTTTGTTACCTGATGTTACCGGTTACTTGTAATCAATATCATCGCAATAGCTTACTGCGATAGTTAAACGTTTGGCCACTAGATGGCAGTAACGACCGCGTAACATGGTCAGCGCCATCTATGGTACACAAGGTGCAACGCAAATCGTTCGTGATCAAGATAAAATGTCGTATACCCTTGAACTGTGTTGGAGCTTAATCGATATAATTTCTTTGCAGAAGCTAAGGTGTAACATTTTATTGTTCACCTCTCATTTTCTACGAACAATAATTTAATTAACACAATCACAATTATTTAGTAAATGAAATGATTTATTTTACAAATGATTGTAAATGTCAAATAAAAGTGAATTTCAGAAAAGAAGTGATAGATTGCAAAGGTTTGCGAAATTTAAAATGGTACATAAACCTATAAAGAGAAAAATAAGAAATAATTATTACGTGTAAAAATTGTGCGATATTTTACATGCAATATATGACGCAATGTTTTATCAGTTTCGGGATTTTCAAAAACACACTGCGATTTAAACAAGAAATGCAATTCTACAATCATATCAGTCTTGTAACCAGATACACATTGGCTACCAAATACTCTGACCAATACGCGTTGATGTTTCAATAGATATTTTCCCGGCAACCATTCTCATGTAAATACATTTTAGTTATATTAGTTTACAAACACGATATTTTTTTAATGAGTCGGGTTTCCAGTTACCTCCAATCACCATGTCGGATCCATTCTATCTGCAATTTTCAAAAATAAAATTCCAATGTAAACGTTACCATTGCCAAATGAATGGATATTCATGAGCGATATTGTGCGAAAGTTCCTTAAAAAGTGAATATATCCTCTCACATTGGCATATCCATATAATTCCTTGAGGAGGTTCCAGATCAGGCCTACCCTAAGTTAGAAACGAGACAGAAAATAAGATAGAAATGGTGTCGCTAGTTTGGGGTTTACTTATTTTTTATTTTTTTTTAATGTATTTATCTACTTAAGAGAAGGAAAATTCAATATCTGGCAAAATGTTAATTCACTACATTTTAAACCAAATAAATTAGTAACGTACTTACTGCTACACCAGACATTATACATTTGGTAAACGAGGGTGCAGTCTGAAATCAGTAAATGGGAGGAATAAAATCAAATGCTTGACATGATATTTGCAACCGAAAAATTAAAAAAATGTCTCTGTATATATATTTTATTTTTTATTTTATTCGAGCCACAGTCAGCCGTTAAACCAACTGGGCTACAACGAGTCGAACGTTGGCATATATTGATTTCGCAATCTGAAATAATCGCTAAATATTTCGATATTGTGGTGCCACATGCATTAATCTTTGTTAATACGCCGATAAAGATGTGAATGAACCAGTTATATTACCGTACCGCAAAATTTGTAAGACCATCAGATTTCGCTTGGGTTCCGCATGCGTTGACTTCAAGCTTGACCTTTGATCATAAAGAGAAAAATTAGTGTACCTAGCATAGGTGTGACTGTGCTCGACGTACTTGCGACGTACTTTAATGAATATCGGTAGGATTCTACTTGAAGTTAATCCAACTCTTCTATAAAGTGTGAAATTGATTTACCTAAACTTCTTTTTTTTCTTTTTCTTTTTTTTCCTTTTTATCAACTGTAGTCCACCGCACTACAGGCGCTTTGTACCCCTCATGGTGCTCAGGCACTATGCGAGGGGCACCTCCAGTACCCCGGGATCGAAACTTTCGAGAGCCC
>JAQGBY010004963.1:0-15517 GCA_034698785.1 Mycogona germanica | reverse complement strand
AGGGCCTAAGCTCTGAGAGGGGTACAGAATCTTCCTGTTGTGATCCGTCACTTCAGTGAATACAAAAAAAAAAAAAATGACATTATAGAAGCTGGATTAATTGATGTTCCCACAAAGGTGTTCTTGTTGGAGAGGTGTCGAGTGGTCGAGAGGTAACGTATTTCCCCTCAAAAACCCGTGATCGCGGTTTCGATTCCGAATACGATGAGCAATCAACGGTAAACCTCCTTAACAAACATTTTATGCTGTTCTTTTTGGGTATGACGTTATTCTGACGTCACTAGGTTCAACCTGTAAAGTTTGGTTATGCGATAAAAAAACATAATATTCATTTTTATGTTATGTTAATACATGGGTGGGGGGACGCGTAATGCCTAATGATGTCACATACATAACGATTTGTGAGCTTTATTGCTCCACAGAATTCTAACCAAACCAAAATATTGCGATAGCTAACAAAAGTTAAAAGGCCCTTCCAGACTTGAATGGTCAAGGCTCATTCCAACACCAACGTTTACATATAGAAACAGATATGCAAATAATCGAAATAATACAATAAATCGTAGCCCAGTTGTACGACTCGTCGTAGCCCAGTTGGTTTAACGACTGACTGTGGTATCGGCGGTCCCGGGTTCGATTCCCGGCGCGGGCTCTCGAAAATTTCGATCCCGGGGTACTGGTCGTTCTCCCTCGTACAGTGCATAAGCACCATGAGGGGGACGTAAGGCCTGTAGTGCGGTTGACTACAGTTGATTGGAAACAAAAAAAAATAGTCATTAATAACATCACTACATTAAGTAACATCAATTTAATATGCACCGGAGAAAAATCGCAAAAAGGTTTTAACGCAAACAAACGATCTCTCGTGTAAACAGAAAAATTGAAACAAATTAAAATAAATTTAATGAACGCATTAATCGAGGCAATAGGAAATCAAGTGGGATGAAAATACAAACATAGGTGCGCAAATCGCATAAAAATACTTCCAATTTTTTTGAAAATCATTGAAGCCCCGAAAGCTTAATTTATTCGGTCAACTGTACCAAGTCAATTAATCAGCAACCTAGCATCTTGTATCTAAATAAGTTACTGATCAGAGGGCACTTTACGGCAAACCACTCTATAGCTCCCTAATCTGTCCAGTGTAGAAATAGCCTTTTGTGTTCGTCGCTTTCGAAAGTCGGGATGAATGGGAGCTCCCGGACTTCGGCGAACCCTTCGGCCTTCGTTGGTCTTTCGAGGTTCTTCTTGTAAATGTTGTAGGCAACCGGCGGGACGGTCTTCGCCTTGCCTTTGCTCAAGTTTTGGCGAACGTAATTCAGGTGATGAGCGACCTTGTCGCTCGTTGACACATGAAAACACCTCACTGGGATTGCTGCAGGAACAATTTTACAATCGTAAAAATTAATTACAGCTCAAACCTCAAACAAAAACGGAATAAAAACATTTCCCAGAAATTCCACAAAACGGTAATTCCACATTAGTTTTTCTTTAGTCAACCGCACTATAGGTGTTCTGTACTCCACGAGGAGCTTAGGCACTATGCAAGGTGCAAGTCCAGTACCTCGGAATCGAAATTTTCGAGCGCCCGCGTCGGGAATCAAACCCGGGACCGCCGAGCCACAGTCAGTGCACACATTGCAAGAGCATAAGCATTTTACACAGATTGTTTTTTGTGAAGCGTTTATTTTAGCGTAAACATTTTCAAATTGTAGTGTTATGACGAAGGTAGGGGGCACGTTTCACAAATTACAGTTTATATATTTTTATTTATGGAGCTTCACCAGCTCGTCGTTGAGTTTTCACGGCTTCTGTCCTGTATTTGTTTTCCTATGCAATTCCGCAGTTCTTTGAAGAAAATTCAATTTTGATACACCGTCCGCCTCTGTTTTAAATTTGTAACTTGCAGCTACTGAGCTACAGCCTAAATGTACATATATATTGAGTTTGTAAAACAATAATAAGGGTAAACAGAGTGCGAAGCATGGTTTATAGACGTCAAACTTAACAATCTTACATATAATGATATTGTCATTTTGTTGGCGTCGTTAGTTACCAAAATGAAAAATACTTCAAAACAAGGAATTTATTATATTATTACCGAAGATAACTTCAAATGCATGCGTGAAATGAACCTTAATTTCAAATTTCCTTTGATAATAGTTTGCTTGCAATTTGTTCGTCGACTTATTTTACATACCTTTTTGTTTCGCGGCATTCAAGTAAAATGCCCGATCTTTGACCGCTGGATTGGTGTTGTCGATCGCCACACTCTTTCCTGATTTAAGAGATTCTTCAGTGAGCTGGAAAAATAAAGTGTAGCTGTGTAGAGATTACCATAATCGGATATTGACACCAGTTAACATCATTTACCAGTCTCGGAAATACTAAACGCCGACAACAATTCAGCACACTAACCAAATACTCGAACACAAACCTTGATGCACTTGGCCTGCGTGGACAGGGTGTCCCGATTGACAATGACGTATCCGTGGGGTTCAAGGTACTGCTTGCAAAACGTGCTTTTCCCGGAGCCCTGGAGACCGACCATGATGATCATTTCTTGTTTCTAGTATCCGAAAAAGAATTCCCGAGAATCAATTTATTAATTTACATTGGATATTTGAAAGTGTGGCACATGAAACAGTGTTTGCGCAGATTTGACAAATGCCAATATATATTAACCTTTAGTTCTAACGTTATTTGCGACGCCTTTATTTTTGCGACACTGTAGTGTATATAACTACAGGAGGTTTTGTATCCCTCTTGGAGCTTAGGCACTATGTGATGGGCACATTTTCACCAGTACCCCTGGATCGAATAATCGAGAACCCGCGCCGGGAATCGAACCCGGGATCGACGAGCCACAGTCAGTCGCTAAACCAACTGGGCTACGACGAGTCGTACAAAATTTTATTACGGATTCATTATTTGATTTCTAAACTGTGCCGTCATATTAAGTTATAAAATCCTGAAATCCACAATGTACACCTGGGTCACTGAAGCAACTCACATTTGAATGGAAGGTCTTTGGAAGGTCAGCTCCGGGCGTTTCCAACAGGCTACGCGGATCGACAGAATGCCAGTCGAATGGCTGCGGTTTAGAGTTCAGGAAATACTCTTCGGGCGTGTGAAACTTAATGCCAACGTTGGCAGCAAACATTCGGTCCGAACACGAGAAGTCCTTGCGCTTCTTGGGTGCCCAATCCTTGGGTCGACCAGCCGCGTCACCCACATAAAAGCTTGCCGCTAAATCTACCTGAAAAATTGATGCTGGGTGAATGAACTTTGCAATTTAACATATTGCGAGCAATAAACGTGATTGGTGTTTTAAGGGTGGATAAAGGGCACTTTACCTTTTCACCGTCGTTACATTTTTCAAGCAAAAAGTCCCACATCGCAGTGTTCGGCTTCCGAAAGTAGTTCCTTCCTGTAGCCAGAAGAACCTGAAAACACAAGTGAGCACAGCGAGTGAGAAAGAACCAAACATAATTTTGGCCCGAGCAAAAATAATGAAAACTCTATCGCAAAACATTTATTATACTAATTGCATTGGTTAATTCAGCTTGTAATCGGAAGCGTAAGCAAAATAATACAAGTAGCATAATTCCAATTAAATTATAATAAAGCATTATTATATTATACAATGAAGGGTTCGACACTGTTGCTATGCACTGTCCCGGTTCTACAAAATTTTCTAACAACTCATAAGGGGTAACGTAAATGCGCAAATGTCCCTTTCCAAAATTGATTCGATAATCACTCACGTAAATTGGAACGTTAATCTTGTTGACAATAGCGCTAAAATTTTTTTGCATGTCCTCCAGCAACTGCTTGCGGTTTTCGATTCCAGCTTGGTTGGAGAAGAATACAATTCGGTAGCCTGCTTCGTTGAGCTCTTCCAACTTCTTTGGAATACAATCGAATAAAATATGCCAATCCTTGTTGTCTGTTGGAATACAGAAAATAATGTAGCTAAATAAACAATATATCTTAAGGTTTAATCTAAAGTTACACTTATCTTTCCGTGAACCATAACGTGAACCATGAGGGGTACAGAACGTCTGTAGTGAGGTTGACTACAATTAATTGGAACAAAAAGAACCTTTCAGGGCAGGTCAGTGTCAATGTTGTGTGCTCACCAACTGCAAACACTTTGCCACTCTTTGTGCCAATGATGGTGAAGTCGATATCAAAGCCGGCTATTTTGCTTCGTCCCTTCAGCGGACTGCCCAATCCCGCGTGCAAATAGGCCAGCTCCTTGGTGCCCGGGAATAGGTCTTTGCCATGCTGATCCCACTGGAGCTTGAACTTATTGGTCACCTTTTCCGCCTTGTCCACGGCCATTCTGTCCACGTTGGCCTTCTTGGCGCTCGGGCCAGTCTTGCTGAAGAAATCGGATATTCTTTTAGTGGACATGCTGATTGTCGGCTGTACGAGATTAAAAAAAATTAATGCGTAGATGAGATTGATACAGTTTGCATGAGTCCAATGTTCGCTTTTTTCCACTAACAATTTACAAAAATTCAGATTTTGGATTTCATTCTGTAAAGCACGTATTGAGAAATGATTTTCCAGAGAAACTTAATTGCCCTGATTTTGGGATTGGGAGTTTTTTTGAAGCTTGCCTCTGAACTTAACATGACTTTTTTTTTGACATGGTACTTCTTAAAGCCAGAAGATATGTACCAGGTGCCATTCAGCTTGGCAGGTATCCATTAATCCAGTTTACTATGATATAGATGATTGACAATTATTTTTGAAATTATTAAGAGTGTAATCTCTCTTTATACGTACAATGTCGACTGCAGGAATTTATTTTCGCTGCTTGCTAGTCACGCCTCACGTTATTTTATAGGCTTTTTTATCGTGTGACTACAGTGACGTCATAGGATCAAAACCTTTAAGTACGACTGTTGCTAGACTTGCCCTACCTGAATTCCTAATATCGAAACAAGGAAACCTTCAAATTTCTCATTTTTCTTTAAAATACTGACTCTTTGTGAACTCAAAAGACTTCAAACAGATGACATCGGTCATTCGCATTCATTCATTTGGTGTCATGGCCGAGATTTACTTGTTCCTAAATTAACCGCATCGAGATGTCTGATTCATCTAGTGCGGCCCGGTTGGCGTTTGCCTTTTGGTATAATATTATGATTTTCGCCATGATTATATTCACCAACTTCGAGCGCTTCCGAATGACAATTAATTTAGAAACGTGAAACACGCTGTTCTGTGCCAGTGATTACCCTAACGAAGACTTTCCTCTCCCGGAAAAATTAATAAAATAATTTAAATAATATATCTTCCATTTCAGTTATTTCGAAGACCATTTAAAATAGTAGTATAACATATAGAATGTTCTTAAAATTTGGTTTTCACACTTGACTCGGTTTTTGATCGAGAGACAATTCTGATGAGTGAGAACTAGTAGTTTGGCAATACTGGCATTGGCATTTTATTTTTGGCCCGTACTAGGCCTTGGTGAATGTGAAGTCGGCCGACAGGCCTACCCAATTAATGAAGTAGGACAAGTTTAGGTGAGCCCACTAGAGAAATTTTAAAGTGAAAGTGGGACCCGGTATCCTTTAATTCCGGTCCATTCTCCGGTGGTCCCTTCCTCTGGAGCGCAGAGACAATGCACGACCAACGGTCCTCGTTAGGCCTAGTCGGCCTAGCACCACAATGGACGACATTTCTGTTGATTGACCTATAAGCCTAATCAGTGACGGGAGTGGGACTTCCGTTTTGGTGGAACGAATAAAGAAATCTGGTTTGAATCGCCCAGCTCTCAGAAACAGATAATCACCTTGAAGGTAACCATACCCAATCACCGACTCAGCTCGTCCTCCTGACAGTCTCGTGCGTCGGCCTACAGTAACACTACCCCCAGCTATCGATTTGACCTCGTCGGAACTTTGATCGCTGTCGATACAGTGTCATTGTCTGGGCCCACCCTTGTTGCAAACCGAAACAATAGGACCAAAAGCAACTTCAATTTAAATCATAAGCACAAATTTACCGTGAACAGAAAGTGAGAAATTGTTGACACACAACTAGTTTCTCTCCGAAACAGACAGTGTATAAACGTAGGTGACAAGTCAAATGTCACGCCAGTTGGTGACACTGCCGAAAACTATCCGCGCGAGGGGCGAATTCGAGTCGTTCTCAAGACTGGCTTAATATCCCCTCAGTTGACCAATGAAGATGTCGTCGAATTTGCGACCCTGTCTGGTCACCCTGAAACGGGTTCCCCGTCCACCTCGACCACTGGCGGATGGCAGTGACGGTAGTGAATCCGCTGGTCACAGCCCCAACGACCAGGGCATTTGGTTCATCGAGCCGATGAGAGAGAAACCGCCAGACCAGCGTCCGCCGCTGGCGAACCACCAGGACCCCAAACCGAAACCTGCTTTTTCTGCGCCACTTGCCGCACCCTGCGCACTTACGAAGCCCACCATCCAGTCGGAACCGCCGGACCTTGGCGACGAGCAGCCGAACAACACCGTTAAGATCGAACCGACCGAAACGGACCAAACAGGTGCCGTCACTTCCGACGTGGCTATCACCACACCTGTGGTCTCCAAAGTGAAGCCATGCTACGTTTCCCTCAAGCGGATGTCTGGTTCAAGCGAGCCGGGCAAGGAGGAAGGTCCGGGTCAGCCTGATGTTAAGGTCAACGGTGACCAGGAGACAGAGGCGGCTATCGTCCCCAAGAAAGAGCCTGGAGTGGCGCCTGTCTATCCCAAGAGGGAGCAGGTTGTGGCGACTGTCAATCCCATGCGGGAGCAGGTTGTGGCGACTGTCAATCCCATGCGGGAGCAGATGGTTTCAGACGCCGTTGCTCCGACCACGGTTCCTGAACCTGTCAACCGGCACTGGGACCTCCAGGTTAAAAAGATCAAGATCGAGCCACCGCTCACCGCGCCCTCCGACTCCAGCGACGGTAGCAATGCCACCACCAACACCGAAGAGGGGCTCATTGGCTCCTGCCAGTTGCAGGTAGACACCACCAATGTCGCCGTCGCCGCCACCGCCACCACCACCATCGCCGCAACCACCACTATCGTCCAGCAACCTCCACCACGCGTCAACGGTCACCAGGTGGCCGTCTCCTCTCGGCCAGACCGTGTCAACGGCCACCATTCAGTGCCACCCCCCCGAAACCGCGGTGGAACTGCCAAACGGTACAAGTGCCACGTTTGTGAGCGTTCCTACGCGCGCAGCCGCGAGCTCAAGCATCACGCGCTCAGTCACCTCGGCAAGAACCTCTTCAAGTGCACCCTCTGTCCAGAGCGTTTCACCCGCCTTGGAAACCTCAACCGTCACCAGCAAACCCATGCCAACGAGCGCCAGCAACTGGCCCGGAATGCGGCCGCCTGCGACACGTCAGACCTATCCAATGCCTCTGCCACGGCTGATGACATGCCGTTCATGTGCGACATTTGCGGCGAAGTGTTCGCTGAGCTGGCTACCCTTAACGCCCATCACCACCACCATCTCCAACCGCCGACACCTGTCTCCCAGCAGCAGCACATCACTCCCGGCAAGAAGAAGGTGTATCAGTGCGACCAGTGCCCCCAGACATTCACATCGCTCAAAACCCTCAACATCCACCTACGCGAGCATGCTCGGACAAGTGGCGGTGACCCGGCAACCAAACCCTACCAGTGCGACCTGTGCGGTAAGGCCTACAAGAACCGCTACAAACTGAACGACCACATCAAGAACCACAATGGCTTCCGGCCCTTCCGCTGTGATGTCTGCCACAAGGCCTTTATGCAGCGTCAGCACCTGATTCAGCATGCTCGCACTCATACCGGCGAGCGCCCTTACAAGTGTGATCGCTGTGACAAGACGTTTGCTCAGGCCTCCAATCTGAATGCCCACGCCCTCACCCATCTGAACCACCAGCGTCGTTATGCCTCTTATGACGTGGGCACCGAAGAGGAATCGGCGGCGGGTGGGGAGGAGCAGGTGGATTTTGGGGGACGCAGTGTCAGTCTCAACACCCTCATCTATGCGGAACCTGCTGCCCACGAAAGTCCCTTCGATGATGGCGATCTCTGCGAGGACGACTACACCCATCTGGGCAACCTGCACGAACGCTCGATGATGGGCCACACTTACTCGCTGGACAACCCCTACGAGGATGAGCTGTATCATGGTGGTGGAGGCTACACTGAACTTCCAGTTCTAAATGAGCACCCATCGACCAGCGGTGGTGCCGGTGGTGGCCATTATGATGAGTTGGTTGCCCATGACTACCACCTTCCGGCTGCCGTCCATCAGCATCAACACCCGCCCACGCTGGTGGAGGAGAGTGCCTCCTTTGAGGGCGTCCTCATTCGCAAGGAATACACGCAGCTACAGAACTTGATTGGCTACCCACCCAGTCACCAACCTTTGTATGATGCTGATTTATGGCAGAAGGATTTTACCTACTTTCCGGGTGCCGAGCCCGGTTGCGCAGGCACGGGTGACGTGCATCCGCTCACACAGACATACGAGACAGATCTGTCAGAGACAAATTTTGCTTCACTGCACAACTTCAGTGAGCATCCGCTCAACACCACCTATGACAACTCGTGCGGGGTGGCGGATGGCGACGACGATCACCACCATGATGGCCCATTTGCATCGCTACACAGTGGCCTGGGAGAGCAGCTGCCGCCCTCCCTGTCTTCATCTTGCTCCTCCTCCCAGCAGGCGTGCGAGGTGGACACCAGCGAAACAGACCTGGCCTATCTGCAGAGCCTGAACGAGGAATCACTGGGCCGAGCGCTGGAAACTCCCACAAACGAGTATGTCCACATTGTGACTTACAGCGAGCAGCAGGAGCTGGGAAAACCGGCAGTCTTCGTCCATCCGCAGCCCAAGAAGAGTGTGAACGGCCACTCTGCGGCCCGCCGGAAGGGCGAGTCGCGTGAACGTGGTGCGGTGAGGGCGGACCGGAAATTGACTGATCCGTCTGACGGGGCTAGGGAAGGCGCCGCGGATCTGGCCAGCGGCACCAACGGACAATCGGGGGCGGGGTCGGCGGCGGACGACAAACCGTTCCATTGTGAGCAGTGTGACAAGTCATTTCGGAGAAGGACCTCGCTGGCAGAACACGTCTGGTGCCACTCCGGTCAGAAGCCATTCAAATGCGAAGTTTGCGGGAAGGGATACGTTCGCTCGCTGGAGCTGCGAAATCACGCCCGGATTCACACCGGCGATAATCCCTACAAGTGTAGTGTCTGCGCAAAGACGTAAGTTTTTTTGGTGGAACCTTGTCGAACACCTATGAAATTTTGGAGGCTCATTAGAGAGCGACTTTTGCAACAGAGTGGCGAATTTAATAATTAGTATATTGCAGATTATCATAAGTCAGAATTAATAGCATTACCAAACTGAATAAATTATACTGATTTTCTAAATTTGACGACTCTTCGTAGCCCAGTTGGTTTAGCGACTGTCTGTGGCTAGGCGGTCCCGGGTTCGGTTCCCAGTGCAAGCTCTCATTTATTCGATCCCTGTGTACTGGTGAAAATGTGCCACTCACATAGTGCCTAAGCACCAAGAGGGATACAGAAACGCCTGTAGTGAATTTTAAAAAACTACAGTGAATTTTTAATGATTTTAGTAAATTAGTGAATTTTTCTGAAAAATAGGATTTTCAGATTTCAAGCAATATATAAACAAATATAAATCAGAATTGCTTTTATAATTTTGAGAAGAATAAGTTGAATGTCATGTGCCGAACTCGTCGCAGCTCGGTTGTCTAAGAAACCGGGTTTGATTCCCGGCGCGGGCTCTCGTTATTTTGATCACGGGGAATCCTGTTAAATGTGTCATCCTGGAGGAGCGCCTAAAATGCGCTCAGTAGTGGTTTTGAATCTCTTGCCACTGTCACATCGAGATGATCGGTAAAAGCAGTGACAGTTTTGATAAAATTGAGGGAACCTAATACATTTTCGTTTATCTGTCCTGGTTTAATACTTCGGTGGTCTGACTTGTGGTGATACGATCCATGGTCTGATTAATTTATTAGAAATTTTATGCAAATACAGCATTTGAAGTATACGCGTTGTTCAACATTCTCAAAATTTTCAATCTCTTCTATTGGTCACAAAATTCGTGTAACCAACTGAATTGGCCTGTTGCATTTGGTGCAGTTAAAAAGCACAATTTTAACAAAAATCTTTATTGACAATGGCGCATTTACCCCGCCTCAGTATGTTCTCGCAAGAAACGCCACGTTCATTGCAAAAAATTGCAATACAAATGCTACAATTAAATGGACATGGATCCATTTTTGTTGACAATTTACAAAAACTTATTTTTTTCAACAGATACACTCGGCACTGGGATTTCAAACGTCACGTCCAGACCCACGAGCCGAAGACCAGCGCCCAAGCCTGTCCGCCCCCGCCTCCGCCCGAGGAGGTTTCGTAGGGTCCACCGTCTCGCTGGACACTGACCATCTCTAGCCGAGACGTTTCGAAAAACGCCCGGTTATATTTGATATCGTTTCAATATGTTATTGTTTTTATGTTTTGTTTTTTTTGTAAATTGTATTTGACTGCGGACTCCAAATAATATGCAAGTGGGAACACGTTGAACGCCGGACCGGGTTAGTTTTCCCAGCGTCGTAGAGCAGGCTGGGGCGGGAATAGTGCATTGGTCACGTCGGACTGTTCGATTCGGCTCAGTCGATCGAGCAGCGCGTGTGACGGAAGACGGAGACTGAAATATTACTGTGACGTCACGAATCTACGCACTTGATCGAGCCGAACCTCGTGTATCTTCAATGGGCAGCACAGGCGGCTCGTGATTGGTTGTTTTCTTCTACTTATTTCGAACGTGGAGTTTAGTGTACATAGCGAATGTGACGTAAACAAATCTTGACCGGAAGTAAAAAGAAAGTTCTGCGTTTCGAAACCAACCTGAAAAATAATCTTGTACGTGCGCACCGTGGTGCCGTGTACCGCATACAGGCAGATAGTGATAGTTGGCTAGAATGATTTTTGCAAGAGTGTAACGTGTGTTAAATAGTCGTAGCGTGTGTGCTTAGGTGGTGCGTCGTTGCAGTTGTCCCTCGTCCCCCCTTACCACTCCACAGATTTGTTTTTTTGTTTTTTCTTTTTATATAATTGGTTCTCGGTTTTGGAAGGAAATTATCTGGAACTCGAAAATGTGCATTTATAAGAAAATATTTCACACGTAAAATAAAATCGAAAGTCAAATTGCTGCCGTTTTTGTTCTGTTGTGGATAGAGCACTCCTAATAAAGGTTTGCTGACGTGCTGTTTACAGGATAACATTTTCCCTCATATGACCAGATTGTTTTACTCTTTCGAATTATAGGACTTTTACTGATAACGTTGAGGCTCGAAGCCTTCGAAGTCTTCCCGAGAAAACGTTGCTTGGTTCAAACGACTGTTTCGATTCATAAATGTCTCGCAAGCATAGCAGAGTTGAGTCCAGCTCCAATGCACCTGACCAGAACCGGGTCGACGACTTGGACAGTATGGTCAATCAATTTGAGGAGATTCGTTTGGTACGCCAGCTAACGCCGGTTCAATGACCTGTCAAGTGCTTCAGTTTGCCGTTTGGGATTTAGCTGTCAAATGAAAATTAGAATATAATTATTGTGAAGTATTTACAAATTTTTTATTCTCATTGACCCATACGCAGTCAGTCAATATAAGTTCAGTCTGGAATGACGAGTAAAGCTTTATTCTGATAATCAATCGAATGTTTAGAATGATGCTCCTGGAGATTGGTTCTCACTTGTCACTGCAGCTGATTCCGTATTTTGTTTGTCAAAGGTATTTGAGAAACTAATGGCCGAAAACGATCAGCTGATCAAAGACGCTCAGCTGAACGAGACCCAGCTAGTACTGTCCAGGGACAACGAGATGGCGCTTATGCAAGGCAGGTGACCCAGCTGGCATGGGAAATGTCGAATTAAACGCGGACGGAGCGGGCGTAACCGCAAACGTTTTATTCGGTGTTTTATCCAGAGCCTGTTAAAATAAGTTACTTTCTGTCCCAACTGGTCTTTCGCCATCGCCATAGACCCTTTTTTGGGGGCTGCTTGCGGGTACAAATTGTAATAATAATAATATAACAATTGGGAAATACAAGAAGGTGATGTTTAATAATTAGTAAGACATGTATTTTAATATTGAAAGAATTTGAGAAAATATCGGTTTCAGGTACTTGGCGTTGGAACCCTGACAACTATGAACTTTCATATTTTTGACAATTTTCATTGAAAATACGAATTGTTTTCTCTCCTAGAGTTAGTAATTCCGTTCGACAATCTGAAATGTGGATAACAGTCATCTCGTTGTCTCATTGGCTTGTAAAGTCAAAGTCTGTCATGTCGATTGATTAACTAACTCACGTTTTCGTCGCAGGATTATCATACGATTGAACTCCTGATTTGCGGTATTTGGTTTCAGTACATACACCTATATAATTGATCACGTTACTGATGTCTGCATGTGTCGCGTGTATTTCCATCACAGAATTGTCGTTGCTGAAGAACTCTGTTACAAACCTCCAAAGTGCAGTGAAGAATCTGTCACACATCGAAGGTATTCGCATAAATCTGATACAAAGACAACATGTAATATTTACTTACTCTTTCTTATAATCACCTTCTGGCACAAATGCTATAATGACCTTCGTTTATACTAAAGTATTGAATATTATTCGTGTACCTTTTCGTACAAATTTAAGTGTGCGGGATAATTATTCAAAACTCGGTACTTCCAAATATAATCGCAATTTACTCTTATTTTGAAAACGATTAATACGCCCTTGTCTCAATCATATTGCAGTAAAAAACAAGCGTTTACACGACAGACTAAGGGCATCCGACCAAACCCTATCAACCACCCTCTCTGTAAGTTCTCTTATAAGTCGATATCACAATGATTTTTACTTTATTCAGATACCAATTATTGACGGTCATTTGGATACCAGTGTTTATATTGGTACATAACTAAAAATCAAAATAAGAGGAAGAACGTCTGGATTATTTTTTAATAAAAATGGGGGTTGTGACCTGGACAGGCCGGACGAAAAAAGACGAACAAGAGTTGGTGTTAACTCTTTTAATATAATAATAGTAAACTAAACTCATCAATTAGCAATTCTTTATTTAGCAACATCAGTCATACGTCCAGTCTCTGCAGGAAAAAATCAGTGAAATGGGCCGGGAGTATGGAAACGAACTGGCCGATCTGAAAAAGCAATACGAAGCGAAAGGTTCGGAATTAGTTAAGGTTTAGGAATTTGGAAAAAAGCTACGATTTATTTGAAATGGAAGTGCATGTAAGATGTGCGCGTTTACATCTGATCGCTACAAACTATTACACAGAAACGATCTGCATAAGTCTGATTAAAATATTTCGGCCTTGTACTGTGCCAATTTATAATTTGTAGATTCAGGTCGCATGACGCCCAACGTATGTATTTCATGTATCACGTAAGGAATGTGAGCTCTCATTGAAGTAATCTTAAGTTTATTGGTTGACCAAATGTTTATTATAGTTCGCAAAGAAATCGAATTGTACAGAAAGATGGTGAGTGATAAGGAATCGGAAACTGAGAAACTTAGGGAAGAAAAAGACCAGCTTCAAAAGCAGCATTCAGAGGAAGTGACAAGAATTAAGATCGACGTGAGTTACTAAACATAACGTAAGCATGACGCGTAGCTTTATAATGAATATTGCAAACATTTTATTTTGTAACTTTCTCCTCACAACTCTTTCAGCATGTTCACAAGTTGCACGAAATGCAAGAACAGTGCGCCAAGTCTCTGCAATCAGCTTCGAAACCGGCGACACCTGGTTTGGTCTCTTCCACCATGGGGGTGGACATTCTCAGACAAGTAATTTTCAATTTACGGAAGCTTTACATATCTACAGTGTGGACTAAAATAAAATAGAGTCTTTTATAATTTACAATTAAAATTGGAAAACGTTAATCGAATCGAATGAAATATCGCATTCATATTGACAATACATTCCTTTTGCCGTTTAAGTTGGAAGCCTCGACCTGAACAATTACGCGTTCTCATGTCTGCGGAAAATTGTATACCTTTTCAAATTTGATTTCAACTTATTTACAGAACCGGTTTTCGTTTTTGTATTGAAATCTTAAATAAGGTTTCCTCGGAATAAGATAAAGCTGCAAGCACAGTCTTTTCGAAAGAGTCTGTCCGATTAGCTTTGAAGCTGTTCTGCAAAGTTTCAACGCTTTTATTCCGTGGAAACAGGACATTCTTGGTTGCCTGCAGGAAGGGGGCAAGACTGACAAGCTGGTGAACGACCTGAACAATTAAGCGTTAAAAACCCTATTCAAACTTTTCCAAAGCTTTTATAGAACCAAACTTTGCTCTCCCAATTCAAACCATACACACTTAAACAAACTTTACTAAAAACAAGTCAATCTCGAATTTATTTAGAAAATGCAGAACATGCAGCAGCAACACCGGGCGGAAGTAACCGATTTTCATAAAACTATTTCCGATCTGAAAGAGAAATTGGAACAGTGCAACGCAGAACTGACGTCCATGCAAGAACAGGCCCATCGCGGTCCTACCAAGCGGAAACGTATGCTATTCACCGAGTCTACAACCTTTGACGTGTGAACAGTTGCTCTACTTGTCAATTGTCATGTACATTTATGTTCGTTAAATTTTTTAATTTTTTCTCTTCTGACATTTAAAACGCCGTCTGATATGCTCTAATCTTTATTTTAAAATCATCCTTTGTCGATCATCACTTCACATCAGACTAAATCATCCTTTAACCAAATACAGTGTTTTCAAGCAAAGAAATTTGTCTGAAATTTACGAAAAGGTTGTTTTTGGTAGGGGGACTACTAGAATAAGTCTTATGAGCGAACCGATTCGGGTTCGAACCCTCAACCCTTTTTTAAATAGAAAATGTTAAATGTCGATGCATTTGTCGATTGACATGACTCATTTGAGATTCAAGTACTGGTAACAAACAATCGCAAAAGGGGTTAATTTCATTGTCTGGGTCTCAGTATTGGTTGAACACCTGCAACAAGATATAATAGTTTTCGATTTTTAAAAAGTTTTTCAAATTTTACAGCCAAACGAAAGTCAACAACAAATTCGATAGTCACATTCGATGGTTATTTCAATTACAATGTATCGCGCAACCTAAATCTAACGGAAACGTCGGAAAGACGCAACTCGCAAAGCCGTGGGCTGTGCAAACGTAGCCGTAGAGTGAGTGTTTGTCATGTTTCATGAACTATGCTACTGCTATAAGTCCGGCAACAAATTTGTAAGTTGCTCAAGAAATCGGGCAATGACACCTTTTGGCTAGTACTTTTAACCTGACTTGCTCACTTGCGCATACCAACTTTAAACAGGCCAAAAGACAAGGAAGAGCTAAGTCACTGCCTCTTTTTTATTATTATTTGTTAAGGGGTATACCGCTTGATTTAACCGCTCAAAGCCCCCCCAGGAGGCGACCTGGTAA
>JAQGBY010004962.1:0-15518 GCA_034698785.1 Mycogona germanica | reverse complement strand
GGGGGTTCTAGTTCTAGTTCTGGACCTCCTTAACAAATAGCTCAGATACAACTGGTCGTTCGACCACCGCCATAGGCCCCTCTATTGGGGGCTGCTTGTGGGTACATATTGTAATTGTAATTAGTAGTCCACAAGACTACTCCAAAGGAATTGTCAAGATGGTGACAGCAATCTTACAAAAAAATAATGAGATATTGGTATGATGTTCTATCCCCTAAAACTCACCCAGCGGGTAACAACCCTATCATTTTGCCTTGCCCAGGCTTACACTGTTATCCATAAAAAAGAGCACCACCCCAAAATATATCAACATCTTAGTGAAAAATGCTTAGATTTAAATTAAATTTGACACTTGCAGAGAACAATAGATTTGGAACAAAAATGAATTATAAAATGTGCTCAAAATGTTCTCTGGTGACCTTCACACAAGACCGAAGTCGAACGCGCCATTCTTTGATTGACAAATCTATTATACGCTGGTCGAATTCAATCCAAGTTTTCTTAATTCGCTGTTTCAAGTCTTCGATATTGGTAATCATCGATTTGTAAACCTTTTCCTGGAGAACTCCCCAAATTTTGTAGTCCACTGGATTCAAGTCCGGACTGTTTGGTGGGGGCAGTACATTCTTTTTTTATTATCGCAAATCGATCTTCCTGAGTAAACACCTATTTTTCATGCTCTCAATGTTTGAGTAACTATTTTTTATCTCAATACGAGAGACACCTTTCGGCAATCTTAAAAAGGTTGGTTGACAGGCATTTAAGAAAAGGGAATTTTTTAAGGCGCAAATTGCTCTTCCAGGTCCGAGGCCCGAGGAGGATAATGAGGCGTAGTACACAGTGTAGATGAGATGGTCAGAAAATAATTGGGACAAAAATAGGGGACGGGGAAGCTTTCGTGTTGCGCGGTAATAAACCAAAATTGACAGCGGTGATCAGACCCAGAGCGACATTTATTGACCGCTACGTGCAAACTTGAAGAAACTTCTAATCAAATTTGAGAGAGAGAAATCAGCATTTCTTTTCTTCCACGTGAATTCTACTTGCACGAAACCTTAATCATTGTCGAATCAATCGAGAATCCTGCGACATATCTGCTTTAATGCGAGCTTTTTTCCCCATCTCGCTCAGGTATGGTGTGCCGACGACAAGGTGTCGACATGGTAAAAAGACTCGAGAGATTGGGGGGAGGGGGTTAAAGAAATTGAGCTCCACAAGGGGATCTAATGCTTGTGCAGTCGTGCTGCTACTCGATCGGGAAGATGAAAACAAAAATCGATGAAAACCGGGCGAATGCAATTACATTTTCGCGTCAAAAGGCGACGGCCATCTTTGATATGGTGTGCACATGCACCACGTATTATACTCTTCCGGCGTAAATAACTTAACGCTTGCCTTATCTACCTTTTCAAATTCCAGTCTTGGTTAAGCAAAGAGCGAAAACATAAAAATGTTTTGTGGCAACCAAGGACATCTTACATCAAACATCTTAGCGTTTCATGAGTTCGAACAGTATTTTGCATGCGTTTTACATGCTCAATCGGCGAATGTATTAGTTTTTTAAAAGCACTTCAAAATTGGTAAATTTAGCTGTTTTTTCAATCTGCTGATATTTTTTGAATTATCCTAATTGCATTTTGAATAACAATCCCTGCCTCAACATTTTTTTAATATTTTAAAATGCACATTTACAAGGCAATTTTATCCAGAAACCGATATCCTAGAAAACCAGTTCATGGAAAAGCTTTCAAGTAGCGGTTCGCAAACTACGATTAATTGATAATTGAAAATGGCTTTCATCAAATCAGGCCATCTTGATTAAGAACATCGTATTTTTAGGCGAAACAGGAGCGGACCGTTTTCATAAATACATATATTACGTTATTCATAAATACATAAAACATATATTATATTCATCATTCGCTTCCCCACGCACCCCCGAGATTGGTCATTATTTTAATTTTTAATCATTTCATTTGCCGGAATTTGATCCGGGGATTGAGAATAACATTGTATATGTATCATTTTAAATCTGCCAGCAAAACATGTGTATTTCTGAAGTATTATTGAGTATTATTTCTGTATTATTTTTGTATTATTTTTGTAATATTGAGATTAAATTTCGGCAATAGAGCAAAAAAAATTAGAATTTCTCAACTCGGCTGGTCGTTTGCGACAATTATTAAAAAAGGTATCTCTTAACTAAAAAAAAAATTCTGTACCCCTCCTGGTGCTTAGGCACTATGAATTTGACTTCGGTAGAAAAAGCACTTCAATACAAAATAAAGACACCTTGTTTTACAGAGTCGAAAAAGAATCGACATAGCAAATAAACTTTAACATATTCCTTATAGCAGTTTCAGAGGTACAGATTAGGTAGTGGTTAGTGTGAGTGCCCGGACCGAGGGTCTAATCCTGGGATAAGTGAATTTTTCAGGCGAAATATATTCCTACGTACAACGTCTTTCGGAATAGAGGTAAATCGTTACCCGTGCAAAATTACCATGTCGTCCCCAGAAAGATGGAAGGCCTCCTTAACAAACACTTTAGACAGCCCACGAAAAACTCACATAACAGCGGGGCTGTGCCAAGTGTGTGCAAAGCCACAAGTGGTGGCCATGTTGGTCACCTTTCTAGTGCACATCGATTACACAATTGCTTTCGTAAAGCTCAGCAGGCGAAGCCGCCCTCGAAAATCCGAGAGTAGGCGCGGTCCTATCAAGACCTATAAGGAGTTGCAATGGTGAACTGCGAGCTACTCGGGGCACCGTACGGTCCAGAGACCAAGGACTCCCTCCTCCACACGCACACCTTCAATTCACCAAATCAGCCTGATCCTCACGAACCCTCGGCACTGGTTCCCATCAACCCTCATTCTGGCGCAAGAATTCTACTTGCTATACAGAGTACTGGTCCAGTCCACACCGACTTCCAACGGATAAAATAGTAACAAAATATATAAAAAACGATTGATAAATAATGTTATTTCTTTGTTATTACTTCATCGGCTTCTACTAATTATTTTGGATAAAACATTGTTCGATTAGAACAACGTATGATGTCTTAAAAGAAAAAACACAAATTCTCCAAAATGCGCCTACTGTTTTTTGTTTGATGGGGTTAATGAGAGTTTCTAATGCACTTGGGCGCTTAATTAGATAAATTATAATCGGTCCTGGGTTCGATTCCCGGCGCGGGCTCTCGAAAATTTCGATCCCGGGGTACTGGTCGTTCCCCTCGCATAGTGTCTGAGCACCATGAGGGGACGTAACGCCTGTAGTGCGCTTGACTACAGTTGATAAGGGGGGAGTAAAAAATCCACGATTTTATTGACAACTATTCAAACTTGCCCTCACAGTAGATTGGCGAGGACAGGACACTTAAGTTCAACAATGCAATGCTTCGATTAAGAGTAAAACGAGACGCGAACAAGTTTTTTTAAAGAGAATGAGAAAAATTTGTTAGGACGTCTGGATGATATTAATCGGAATATTTTTCGCAATTACCAGTTCCAATTAAATAAAAGTAAAATATTATTATAAAAAGACGAGTCCGCCACTCGCATTCGTCTCTTTTCATTCGGTGCTGTCCCGAATTCGCCCTATCTCGATTTTGATTTAAAAAACATACCCACGACTCGTATATCCTAGTGACTGTGAACATATTTCAGGTTATTTGAGAACTTTCAATTGTTCTTAAAGAGTTATTAAGATTGTCTTGTTATTGTTCTTAAGATTGTAAGCTGTTAAGATTGCAAATTGTCTTTCGAGATCATGTCCTTCGGCCACGCGATACAGATCGCCTGGCCAAATCTTATTGAAAGTTGATGGCACCCTCTCAAGCACAATTGAGGTGGGCGAATCGTCGCTCTAGAGCGTTCAACGTCAAAACGCACTCTGCTCAAGCATGCTTGGATTAAGGATGCTTGGCCAACTTAACTAGGATATTACAAATAAGGGCATATGGCAGGAGTGAAAAGTCAAGGTGATGGCCAAAGCGCATGCGAAATTCTAGCAATCTGAGCTCAAGTGGACGGTTCTTAAAAGCCCGGCAATATGCTAACGCTCACGCCGCCGAAACTGTCGCGTTTGTCCGGCGCAGTTTTACGTGGCAGGTGAACAGTCCGCGCGAAAACTCTCTTCAAATACACTTCGGCGGATACTTCTGTCTTAAAGAGGATATATACTACAAGTTTCTAAAAAAAATACTAACGATTCAAAATTGCAAATTTGAGGAAATTATTTTTTAAGGTGACCAATTATTTACCTGTGCAAATTTTTTGTCCGCTACATGTGGGATCTCTCGGCTCAGGTAATCCAAATAGCAAAGTCGATCAAAGTAAACCGCCGCAGCAAAACTTTGTCAAATCACCGAAGCAAATGACGGGCGATAACTTAAAGATCACACACGAGCGAATAGGAGTCGTGTCGACCTTAGTTGACGAAAATGTCGATCCGAAATCCGAATTTGCGACAGACACCAAAACGTCTCGAAACTATCCGAATTGAAATACGGAACGCGCACAGGCAAAAACCAAGACGACTGAATCAAAAAGAGACACAACTCACGATCTATCCTCGCATTGCGACGTAAAACAACACACACACAAAAAGGACATGGCAAAAAAAAAAAAAGTTAAGTTGCCGAAGTCGATTCAGGTGCAGAGACTATGTAAGTGGCCGCAATTTCATCGTTAAATTGACCGGTTGCACACTACACTCACAGCCCAAGTGCAAGCAAATAGTTTTTTTCTTCTTCTCTTTTGTAAATCTCACTCACAATACTCCTAAACGAGCGAAGGGGGTGGGACAACAACGAGGAAAAAGGGATATGCTAAACCTTTTTATTTTTTGGTCGATTGTTTATGTTTACCGTCGTTAGCGCAATTGACGGATTGTTACGAAATCGTTACTGGGCAAGCGAAAAACATCGAATGACTGTTCACTTTCCGAGTAAACCGTCGCAAAAATGAGAACACGCTTCACATTGCAATAACCGCCGCCAGAATCACGACGAATTATGACGTCACTGTTTACAAATTTGGAATGTCAATGCACTTTTGTGTAGAGCGCGGGGGGATCGCGGATCAACTCCAGTTTTCGTGGGTTGTATTTCGTATTTCGACGCCGAGCGCAAAAATTCGAATCCCAATAAATCGTGTGTACGCCAAAATTAAATTTAAAAAAATTCCCCGGAGATGGAAATCTGATGACCGCGCGTCAAGTCTCGCCCCACCTAAAATCGAATCAACTTTTTTGATCGCGAAGTTGGAACCGAGATTTGGTCGGCGCCGGACGCGTCGAGATGCGGCATGGACCACCACCAGCACTCGATCGCCCTCCGCATAAGGCCAATTACAGCGGTGGATTTTGAAGCACGCTCCAGCAGCGTATTGCTGTTGTTGCCTAGGAAGGTTGCCGACACAAGAGTGAGAGCGCTCTCTCGCTGCTGTTCGCTGGAATTTTCAACCAGAAACCAGTTCTACTGTACAGCTCAAATATTGCTTGTGCGAGCCACGTCCGATTCAACGGATAACCCATGTTATGGCATTATGACTGTCTACTCGATCCGCCAGTGTTGCAAATAATCGCGCCGCCGAAGACAAAGTGCGACTATTTTTCCTCAATGTTTATGGACATTTCCGGCAACAAGATAGTCGACCTTATAATAATGAAGCCCCGAAGTTAATTATCAGGTCATTATCGTAGCCATTGTGCAAACCAAAGGGTTAAAATCCAAACACGGGTTGAGAAATATAACAGTTTCTATATTTCCAGTAAAGCGGTACCACTTTCAAAATATTCGATAAATTTATATCCTAGTCACACTGGTCAAGCATGCTTAATCCAAGCATACTTAGCCAGGTGCATTTAGACATTAAACAGAATTGGCGCGTACCACTCGTCTGTGTTTCAACAAGAAAACACGAGGCGCTCTAGAATGACAATTCTTCCATCTCAATTGTGTTCAAGATTTTCCATTGTGCCAGAGAAGTTGCGTTCAACTTTTAATAAAATTCGAGCGCGTGATCTGTATCAATTGCGATGGATAAGATCTCAATGTACGCGTGCATGCATTTGAAGAAGATCATAAATATATCGAAGAATATTAATTAAACAAAGTTCGAGAACACACCAGCAACGTAACGCAGCGCCATGAAATTGACGCTGGATGTAATGCCGCAAATTATACGGTCATTACAACCTATTTTAAGGCACTTATGTTATTGAGATATGAAATTTAATAAACAAAAAGATGAAGTCAGGCGCCAGGAAAAAATGAGGCTCAAAAGCAAAGATGATTGTAAACGAACTACCGAAAAATGCGCTTCCGCGTAACCGTAAAAAAAATCGTTGATAACTATCGATAATTTCGAATAATGTCACACATCATAATTCTCCGTTAATAAAAACAAAGTTCGCCCAAAAACAACTCCTTCCCCGTTTTATTATCCCCCGTGAAGCAGAGTCCTTTGGTCGGTTGCAGATTTAAAAAATTCAATGTGGGTTCCTTGTCCTATTTTTCATGTTCCAACGCTTGCACCGTCGAATAAAAAAAAACAGTTGCGACCCGCAGTGCATATGGAATCATAGCAAATTAAGGATCCGTGATTGCTGTCACCTGCTTGTCGGCAGTTGGCGATACGAATGCGTAATTTGTTGGGAGAGCAGACTGCGCAGAGTCGCGCTTCATTGTCAAACACCTGTGTCCACATCCGACTGTATAATTGATACAGCAAATAAGTCACAACCTTGTACACACGACACTTAACAGACGTGGTTTATGGCTAATCGCAAACAAAGTATTGCAAATATACAGACTAAGCATTAGCAGTTAGTTGCGTTACATTTGTGCACATTCCCAACCGGATCATGATGACGTCACCAATCGGAAGAACGCTAAAACGTTGTGGGTAGATTTGAGGGCGCGCAAAAAATGAATGGTGACTTTTGGGACACTTCTGATTTTTTTTTGTCAAATACAACCCTGGGGAAGACAAACGTTAAGACTGACCAACGACATCGTGCGACCACTATCGGAGCCTATCTATAGGTTTTTCATACCCGTCCAACAATTCAGCAAATATTCGCTAAATGACGCTAACAGACGGGTGCTGCAGTCATTTGAGAAGTCTTCCGAATAAGATTTTGTCGCGCGACAAACACGAGATATCAAAGAACGGGAAGGTCTAGAAGCAGTTGACCATAAGAAAACCTGGCTCAATGAGTAGTGTCATTTGGCATCGTTCTGCACTCATTCGACCAACACAACGGCGTAATGCCACCAATGATGACACCTAAGTACTGACATTGCAGTGACTACTGATTGATGGCAACGCCATCTAAGAACCTAACGAAACTGCAATTTGGGACAGTCACAAAGCAAAACGATGAAAACATAAGCGAACGATTAACGATACTTATTAAACAGGATTTCTTTGTAATTAGTTTCCCACTAGTTGGCACTGCCATAAGCAATCTATCGCCACACCAGCACGTGTTGCGCCATCTGCAGAGATGCTGAGGAATCAGGCGTTCCTCGTGACAAAAGCGCACCCAAATGCCGCCAGTTCAATGAGCCAACTATCTTTCGCTTCGCGCAGCGCCACCAATGACAAAAGTCTTCGTGAGATAAAGAATTGACATCTTACCTGCGCCACCGTCTCGAAGTGTTCATGGCTCTTCTGTAGTGCCCTCGCCCGTTGTAGGTTCTTGCCGATGCCAGTGTTCTTCTGCAGAAACACTTTCCCGTGGTTGATCAGCCAGTCCAGCACCTGCACCGGAAGGATAAAACGAAACAGGTTAGACAAGGACGCTGGACTCGCCGTACACTGTAATGAGATTTCTTTGAGAGCATCGGATAACAAACTCAATCATTTCCGGAGTGTTCTTTTATGAATTTAATCTATTCTAATAGAAAGTCGCCACGCCATTTGTTGTTTATTTAATTTGTTTGTCTATTATTATTATTTAGGCTCTTAATTTTGTTGAGGCAGTGCTCCAAAAATGAATAAGTATAGTAGAGCATTTTACATCTCGCCTTGTGCATAAATCAGAAAGGATCGAATGCGTTCACAATATATTATAGGAAATAAATTAACTAACAATATTTGACTAATAATTTTTTTTAAAGTCCATACTCTTTTAGTTTAATAATGCATTTTTAGAAATATTCAATTTGTGCAACGCTTAAGTGTCGAAAGCTTTGAAATCGTTATCGCTGCATGAGAGTATGGCTTGAACGTTTTCGTAATGACAATACAAATTCGTATAAATATATTTAGAGATATTAAAATAAGAAGGAAAAAATTGCATAAACTTAAATATGAGTTAAAATTAAATCACTTTAGTTTACCATTGGAATGGTTTGTTTTAAACGATAAATGTCTTGCATTTTGGGTCGAATGCTTTCACAAAATTCTCGTGGAGCGTGAATTTCAAAATAATAAGTTCCTCACGTTGCGAAATACGACCGAAAAATCGACATTCTTAATATACAACTTGAACGTGGGTATTATAAATCTTCAAGATCAGGGTACCTGCTCGCGATATATAAGAAATAGATTGTCGCTGCAAGACACATTTGTACAACCAATTATATGAGGTGTCGAGAGGCGTAGTAGTTAGCTTGCTAGCTATCGCTGCCCGTGTGATCACGGGCTCAATCCCGGCCGACACCTTCAAGTTTTTTCAGCCGAGAGAAATTCCAGAGGGGAAGTAAAACCGTGAACCCGTGCCTGTACGATATCAGGTAAATATTGAAGATTCTCAGGTCCCCCACCCTGGTGGGACGAGAAAGGCTGACAAACTGTTGAGGCTCTTTCAAAAACTCCCTTTTCATACCCAATTAAATATTTTCAAAATATTGCACACCAATAAAAAATTTAAATTAAAAATATAAAGAATTTTTAAAACAAATAAAACTCTTCAATTGAATTATTCACACCAGTAGATCGAGTTGACGGCCGTTTAAACTGGAGTTTTTGTCCCGCACTGCCCACCCGGGAATAAGAAATTCTGTCTACATGTAGTGTAGTGGACCTACCTGTCGCACATCCTCCTGAAAGAGTCGCAGCGCCAGCTTCTGGTGCATCTTGAGCTTCTTGGCATGCCACAGTTGCTCGGCGCCGCGGTGGTGAGCCAGGATCTCGTGGATGACGGACAGCACATGACTGGCGCCCTCCGAGTAGTCGGCCACCGGGTTGTTGCCTCCTGACTGTTGCTGCCGACTCACGGCGTCATACAACGCCACACCCTCCGAAGTGACCTGCGTGCGCGACCGGTGAGGCAGGATTCAGTTGAACAGTTAAGTGGGTGGGGGGGGGGGAATGAAAAAAAGACAAACGGTTTTAGTGAACGAGCGGACAATGACGAATCCGGGGGTCAAACATTCTGGGGAGTCCGGTTCCTCCGGTTTTTTGCAGTGAACGGAGTCACGTATGTGTGTGTGGACTGCGCACCCTGGTCACGTGCAAATTTACACACGGGAGTGGACAAAAAAGTTCAATGTGTGCGGTGTTGTTGGCAGTGTTCACGCAATCTACAAGATTGGCTCGAAACAGACCCCAGGGGGGCCTACGAGGATACAGATTGTGCGAACGATAGACCAAGGTGCAGAACAACAGATAACGCACACGCGTGCAGTGCGGATTGTCAGAGAGAATGGGGAGATATAAAAGTGGATTGCACGTGACAATGTTAGCCCGTGACTAGATACGGTCGGATTTCGTGCTTTTCATCCAGCATATTGTCCGGAAATTGTCACGCACAATTCACTTGAAGCTCTCAATCTCTCAGACATATTACTGTAGGTGGGTCCAAATCCACGACACAATTGTCAAATGGAACGAATCGTACGCTGAATACTGGCAAGTGCATTGAGTTACACGTCACACAATTGGCACGTGCTGTGAGCTGCCACTGACGTGCTCCCACTCTCAGTTTAACCCGATCGATCGGTAGATCGCAGTTCCACCAAAAACCAAAAAAAACAACAATTGTGCGAGTCTTAGAGCAAAGTGTGTACAGAGTAGAGGGGCCAAACACCAAGAGACGGTTCAGGCGAAGCCAGTGTGGCAAGAAGTCGCACTGCTAGCTCATAATCGTGACGTCAGCAATGTACATTACACCTGGTGCTTTGTCTTGACGGCCTAACTTTGATATTCTTCCAGACGGTGACACCGAAACAACCGTTAGCGAGAATACAATAAAAAAATAACTGGAATTAATGAAAGCGACCTTTGATCAGGCATAAACTGCAACTGGGCCTTAGCTTTTTTTTCACCGCAGCTGAGTCAAAGCCATTAATTACATCATTTGCTTTGACAATAACTCCCCAAAACTCTTAAAATTTTGCTTTGCCTAGTCAGATACTATCCAAACGTAAGATTGAGGTGAAATGGCTTGTATCGTATCTAAATTAGGCACAGTGGCATCGGTGAATCAGCCGTACGCTTGATGACGTCACCGACTTGAGCTACACGAGCCGCTCCCCATCACCGGGGACGACTCTTTTTGACAGAAGGGTGCGTTGGCGATGCGTGAGGCACACAAGACACACCGAGTTTGGCACTTACTCTCACCAAGCGGAACTCCAATTTCGCTTTTCTGGATTTCTAACAAACAAAAAAATCTCACATTGCATTGACAAGGACAACTAGACGAGACAACTGAAACAACGAACTACTAATTTTATGCGCTTCGTCAGCGGCGTTCTTTCTCCGAACTCGGCTGCGAAACAGCAAATCAATTTGTCAAATGGGGGGCGTCATGCACATCAACCGTTCGAAATTTGAAACGTTTAAATTAAGCACGTACACAAAAATGAATTTGAAATAAACGGGATGGGAGCATTACATTTTGATTAAAAAAATGTATAGCGTACGGCATTCCAATTATTTTTCAGTGCCTCTTTTTTAAACATCAACACTAAAAAAACAGACAAGAAGCGGGCAAGAATATCGAATAGCGTGACACCGGTACCTTTAGTCGGTAGTCCACTTGTGATCTTGATTTCTGATAAGAGGGGGGCAAAATGTTTGGCTAGGTTAAAGCGAAGCAGATCACTCAGATCTATCTTGAGCGAGTAGGCAAGAAGGGCTCACGGTGGTGAAGGAATAGAGAAGTGTGTGCCAATAAAATATAGTTGGTGATCAAATAAATGAAATAAAATAGTCGCCACTGTTGTCTATTTTGATCAGAATAACGCTTGTAGGAAGAACTTTTAATACTCATTGGTAGGCAACTGTTTCGGAGTTTCTATAAGTTATCCCTCGATAAAAAGTGAATTAAAATACCTTAAGATGTTTTAAACAAATTGTTACACCTCCCTCAATAAATTATTATGTTTGTAACTTCGCGATTTCCTTGCGACTTAGCAACATTTTTTCAATCTGATATCACAATTCAGCGCTATCTAATTCTAGAGGCCTGCATAAACTACCAACTCAATAAAATGTTTTAAACTTTACGCCGTCACGCATGTCTAAAAAGAAATGAATGAATGTGTGAAACTTAAACCAACCCCATAAGAATTTATCCAACAAAACAGGAAAATGATCGAGACACAAATATTGTTTTTGTCACATAGAGCATCGTGTTTGCACCTTGGTCTAACTTACCGATATCTAAATTACCAACCTAGTATTAGAAAATCAAAATAAATGTGCATAAACGTGTAAACAAAATAAAGAGAGCTAAACCCACTCATTGGCTCTTAACAATTTCGACGTTTCTGGGGCGTTTTATTTTTTAAAGCAAAAGGTGTTTTTGTGAACATTCGGGAGAAGCTGCCAAATAAAAACCGAACATCATATTTTTCGTACCGAGAGTGGATTTAGCTCATTTTATCAAAACATAATAATAACCAAAATCATATCAAAATTGTTCATCGAAATAAGGAAAACCAGAAAAGAGGATGGTAGAATGGGGGAGGACACGAAGAGATAGAAAGAGGAAAGACGAATAGGAAGCGAAATAGAAAATCGTCCTACATGTTTCCGGGAAGAATCCGACCTAGGATGGTTACAGAGCTGCACTAAATGATCGAGCTGATACAGCAGCTTTTTACTCGTGCTGTGGACCTGGGAAGAGAAACAAGGAGGCCATCACCGGGTTCAGTATAGGAGTATCATTTGGTCAACCGGAAACACTTGACGCAAATCGCTGAAAACTGTTGCTTCTTTAAATACAAGAAATTCACAGACTTCAAAAGAAGTCTATTCAAAAATAACGATCAGCATGTGTTAGTACCGAATATTTTAAATAGGATTTTTTTAAAATATCATTACAGTGTATTACAATTGCATAGGAGTTTTTAAATGAATAAGAGAATTCGAATATTTTCAGCTTAGAACATTTTAAAGTCAGTGATTTGTTATGTTTCAGCCTAAAATTTATTTGGTTAAACCATTATCTTTTTGACCACTTGTCTTCTTTCGGACAGTTTTATTATGACGCAAAGAATACGCGAATAACTTTTGTAAAACTCTTCCTAGTGCAGATTTAATTAAATGGAAAATTTTAAAATTTGCCGGTTTTGTTACACAAATGAGTCCGACGCTATGGAAAAAATATACGCGATGAGAGAAGATTGTTAAACGGCAATCAGCATGTTGGCTAGACGGTCTTGAATTATTAGATTTATTATAGAGCTTATTATACTAAAGCAATGGAGGTAGCCATTTTCAATACTCCGAACTATAGAACAACGTCAAAACCACTCTAAATGAGATAGACCAGAGAGGCACCCAATCAAAATTCAAGAAATTAAAAAGCCCGTTGAACCGCAACCATCATTCACATCACATGTAACGAAGAGGAAACCAAATGGCATGCAACTGACCTCGGTGTATGCTTGGCACATGGCCTCGTAGATGGACTGGTGCTGATGAATGCAGTCTTCCAGGTCGGTGACCTCGGAAGGGATGATGATCGCCTCGCAGCCCTGCGTCCACGACGGCATGCTGCCCACATACTACTCGAGCAAATAGATTCAGGAATTCAGGACTCAGAATAAATCATTAAAATATAATGAAGAGAATACGATTTAAAAGTGCAAAGAAATGTGTATTTATTCCGAATATTTGAATTGATAAAACAAATTGAACTTTAGAATTAATAAAGCGTGTGGCGCCCACAAAAGAGTGTGCAAAAGCGTCAACTTTCGAGTGAACAACTTCGCTCATTTCCGGAACAGCTTCAAAAATGCTGCACCAATGGAACAGGGTCACCCACCTGTTCGGCTCTTTGGTGAAACATGACTGAGAGTGCCAGGACGGTGGCCCGCTCGTCCAGCCCGTTGGCGAACTCCTTCCAGGCGCGGTCCAGCCGTGCAGCCACGTGCTGAATGTGCGAGGTGGCGTAGTGGCCGGCGTCGGACAGGCGAGACGACACGGTAAGGATGCGGTTGATGTTCACGTAGACATTCTGGGGCGGCGTAAGTGTGAGCGAAGTCAGATATTGAATGACAAAAATTACGGAGCAGCATTCAAGAATCGCAATCTGTTTTCAAATTCCTCTCAATTTTATGAAATGGCAAGAAATGCCTATTGTGTTAAAAAGTGCAGTATCTTACCATAGAAGCCATCGTGAAGTGCTTGTGCTCCTCTTGAAGATCTTTGGCCGTTTGAAACGATTGCCCTATCTCTACATAATTTACTAAAAATAATTCTCGGTTGTGGAAAATCCATTCGAACATCTGCAATACAGAAACAGACCATGTTTTCAATAATACATAAATATTTCTTTTGGTCGGTGGAAACGTAATTCAACTGCAATAATTTTCACCAATTGCATAAAAATCCGCTCAATTTTAATAAAAAGCAACAAAATACTATTAAGTTTTCTTTTTATTTATTTATTTTCAAATCATTGTACTGAATAATAAGTTTTTGCACCCCTCTTAGTGCTTCGGGCACTGTGTGAGGGGCACATGTTCACCAGTACCCCGGGATCGAATGAATAATGGAGCACTTACGCCGGGAATCGAACCTGGGACCGCCGAGCCACAGTCACTCGCAATACTGACTGGGCTACGACGAGTCGTACGAGTTCCTTCAACACCATTTAGCTTTTAATTATTTTTTACAGTTGCTCACGAAATAACCTGGAAACGAGAGTGATATTACTAGCACTAATTTCAACTAAAATGTTTACCTTGTCCGCGTCCTGTTCAAACAGCCTCAACTGGAAACATTGGTCCAGTTTCATCTTCTTGATTTGGCACAGTTGGTGAAGGTGTTGCCGGGTAGAGTGGATGTTATCCAAAAGTTGCATCACCTGTTTGGTAAATTGACAAACAACTAGTTCATTCGACCAATACTTGACTTGATTGACAATACTTGAAACTAATACTTGACTGAACCACTTTCCAGGCTCGATAGATTTGTACATTTCATTTACAATTATACACTGGGAAATTTGCGGATCTCATACTTCTGATTTATGCATACCGGGAGTACAGCCTACAACCTCAGAAAGCAATCTTTTGACCGATTACTTAAGTCACCAAACACAACTGAGATACGCAGTCCTCAGTTCAAATAATTAATTAGCCGTCACCAAAAACAACTGAGATACTCAGTCCCCAGTTCAAAGAATTAAACTTTCTTAAAATAGTCTATAATTGATTTTTTTAAATTATCCGTCTTGATTAAACCAACACACATGTTCCGATTATTGACTAAAATTCGAAATCAACCAAATCAACTAATAAAATGGAAAAATGACATATAACTCACCTGACTGATTGAGTTTTGAAAATCGGCATTCCCGGCGATCATGTGGGCACTATCACGCCCTGAATAACCGGAGTCGTAGGCACTGCTGCTCTCGGACAAACAGCTCAGCCTGTTGAAAAGATCCAAATTAGTTTTCAAAACATTCGGCATCGACATCGATAAATTAGAAAAGAGGTCGTCGATTGTGAATTGGGCCTACTTTGATAGGATGCGCTGTCCCTCCAGATTAATCTCCTCGACAGGCGCCTTGCCAACTCGCTTCTTCATCTCGTTGTGCTGGTCGATGGCCAGCTTAGCCCCGCCCACGTCGTCGGCAAAGTCGTTCCGCTGGATCTCCTTCTTGATGTCGTCCAGCTTATCCAGCAAGTCCAACGCCTTCCAGATAAATTCCTCCAGTGCCTATGGAGGACATGAGACGAAACGTGAAAGTAACTTATTTATTTTGTAACTGCTGATCTTCTAATCAAAGAATATATATTGCGTCGTCACACCAGGATTCCAACCCTATACCGAATTTATTACTGCCGCAAGGAGAACTGACGTGTTATTTTGCCGTTTCCACAGATAGCAAAATACAGTGTAGACTAAAAAAAATGGAATCTTTTTTAATTTACAAATAAAATTGGAAAACGTTAAGCGAATTGAATGAAATTTCAATAATGATTCTCTATATAATATTCTCACTAATTATTGATTCTCACTAATCCTATATTATAAAACTAAGAATTGGATTTTCGTTTCCAGAGACTTTTTGCCGAACGGCTCAATGAAATCGCAT
>JAQGBY010004961.1:0-15521 GCA_034698785.1 Mycogona germanica | reverse complement strand
AGCAAGGCGTGGCCCGGGTCAGCTAGTGGCAAAGCACGGGAAAGTGGGATGCAAATGAATTCCCGGGGGAAAGGGAAAATTGTGTGCACGATGTAGTGTGACCGAGCCATTTAACCGGAAGCCACTGCAAGGCGTGGCCCGGGTCAGCTAGTTATCAATATATATCTATTTACTATTTATTATCTATTTTTTATTATGAGTACGACTCGTTGTAGCCCAGTTGGTTTAGCTTAGACTGTGGCTCGGCAGTCCCGGGTTCGATTCCTGGCGCGAGCTCTCGAAAATTTCGATTTTGGGGTACTGGTCGTTCCCCTCGCTTAGTGCCTGAGCACCATGAGGGGCGTAACGCCTATAGTGCGGTTGGCTACAGTTGATTGGGCAAAAAAATATCTGTCCACTCAGAGTAGACACCCGAGACAACAACCCGCTGTCATCTAACATTCAGTAATGCTGATTGGCTAATCAACACTTGATCTGTTACCCACTCGATGCCGATTAGATAGTGAGGAATTAATTGTCGGCGGTCCCGGTTTCGATTCCTGGTGCCAGCGCTCGAAAATTTTGATCCCGGAATACTGGACGTGCCCCTCGCGTAGTGCCCAAGCACCATAAGGGGTACAGAACGCATTTGTATAGTGCGGTTGACTCCAGCTGATCGGAAAAACAAAACAAAACAAAATGTTTTGCTGAAATCCAAAAATACTAGATCCAGCGGTGCATGATTATCTTATGACCTCTGTAGGAATGTAGGAAAAGTCTTGCAGAGTCTAACGATCAAGTCAAGCATTTTATATGTATTGTATGTGTTATGTTTATGTGTATCAAGTAAAGAATCAATATTCTAAAAATTATTCCAACTCATGTGGAAATAAGTAAAAAAATAGAATAAAATTCGGCATATTGCACTGCATGAAGTTTATTCTTCTTTATGCTTGTATTTCGAGTCATAGCTACCGTGCATTCGCACCTAAGCTCCTGCTCATAGCTCAAATAATTCAGGGCTAAAAAACAATGTGGGCATCTATTTCAATCAACTTATCTCATCCAAAGAAAGCTGACAAGATATATTCTTCCCAGCCATTGTTTGAGTGCTCAATATCCACTTCAAACAAAACACACGTTCTCAAATTTTTGAAAAAAGAGGATCTGAAGTCTTCAAATTACTAGGCTTGAGATTACTATATATGAGAAAAACATTTAATACAAATGAATCATCTATTCCCACAACATTGAAAGAACAATAGTTGAGCAAAACAAGTTATCTAAATATGAATTGCGCAGCAATTTTTGCTTCAATTGTGCTGACAATGACCGTGTCTCTCCAGGTGAATATACTCACGACCAATTGATTTCAGAGAATACAGTCTAGAAGATATTTTATAACAAGTGATAGCAAAAGCACAGGAATGCAATCATGATCATATAAATATTGTATTTGTTTAAAATTAGAAGTTAGCCTTTGATCCATACGTATCTAACGTATATAATGTACACTTGAACTGATTGACTAATTAAATAATATAATATAATTAAGAAATATCAAGTATTACAAGCTCTGCTTTCAATCATGAATATATTTTCTTGTTTAAAACTTGCATGGCTTAGTCTTTCATTTTTTCACTTTATAAATTATGAAAACATATAAAGTTAAAATCCATTGATTTTCATTATCATATATTTAATCAACAAATACATGCCTTCTTCATTCAAGGATTGAATTAATACCCAAATAAATAAATTCTGTATAAAATTGGCTGCATGCCATTTCCTGTGCATGCATGTGCTGGCATGGTTGTTTTAAGGGCCCATAGATTCATACAGGGCACCATTAAAACGCTATAGAAATATATATTTTTATTTTTTTAATTTCAATGTCCTGAAGTATCGGCACATATTTAAGGTACAAAATTAAATTTGAGCTCAGGACACGAAGAGATTTCCTGAGCCCTCACGTTGTGAAACAACGTTTGATGGCTCAGTTTATAAGAAAGTTGCGAAAACAGGAATTTCGACTATCAATATTCGAATTTCAATATAGAAAATTATTGAAATGGTTACTCAACCCAGCTGGGAAATAGTGATTTGTACAAGTTGCATGTGCAATAGGAACAATAACTGAGCTCAGGTTATTTTTCCTATTGCACTTATTGCATTTATAATGTAATATCACATTTACCCATACCCATAACGGTGTTATTGTCTAACTGGAATCTGCATGTACATGAGCATATAATTAATTAGTTCTTCCAAATACTCATCATGTATATTCATGACTCTTTCAGGCAGAGAATCTAACTGCCTCTAGACGTACTGCACGTGCTTCGCGTGAGCTCAGTGCACGTGAAGCTGCACCAGAAGCTCGTTCACTTGGCTATGGAGGTGGATATGGAGGTGGACATGGAGGAGGCTATGGAGTAGGCCATGGGGGTGGTTATGGGAGTGGTGGAGGAGGTGGCATGGGAGGTGGCATGGGCATGGGAGGCGGCATGGGCATGGGAGGTGGCATGGGCATGGGAGGTGGCTATGGAAGTGGAGGAGGAGGTGGCTATGCAGGTGGCCTTATGGGTGGGTTCGCAGGTGGCTATACAACAGGCATAGCAGGTGGCTATGCTAGTGGCATAGCAGATGACTTAGCAGGTGGCGTAGGTGGCCTAGGTGGCTATATAGGTGGCAGCTATTTAGGTGGACTAGGGGGTGGCTATGGAGGTGGAATGGGAATGGGAGGTGGCTACGGAGGTGGCCTAGGAGGTGGTTATGGAGGTGGCCTAGGAGGTGGCTATGGGGGTGGAATGGGAGGTGGTTTAGGAATTGGTGGAGGAGGTGGCATGGGAGGTGGCTATGGAGGTGGAATGGGAGGTGGCTTAGGTGGTGGCTATGGAGGTGGCCTAGGAGGTGGCTATGGGGGTGGAATGGGAGGTGGCTTGGGAGGTGGTATAGGAATTGGTGGAGGAGGTGGCATGGGAGGTGGAATGGGAGGTGGTTATGGAAGGGGTGGAGGAGGTGGCATGGGAGGTGGCTATGGAGGTGGAATGGGAGGTGGTTATGGAAGTGGTGGAGGAGGTGGCATGGGAGGTGGCATGGGAGGTGGATTATTTTAGACAAGCAATAGCTTACAATTAGAAATGAATAGGCAACTTTTGTTAAGACTTCAATATTGAATTTCAAACAAGATAATTGTATAATAATAATCATCTGTTGCATTTTTGGCCGACTTTCCTCTCCAGGCAGGCCCAAGATGACCACTGGGCAAAAACCCCTTGTGTCAAAGGATTGGGTTGCATAGATTAAATGAAGAATCAAAACCAAGTTGACGTAATAGTTGTAAAAGAAATTCATAATTGCAAAGTAGTTTTGGATAAGCTTTGCCTTTTGTAAGTACAGGTTGTTATGGGATATTTCTTAAAATAAATACAGATGCAATTATTTCTTATGAATTTGTCATGTCCCAGACGTGTTTCTTTAAATGTACATGCCAAATCCAAGTCACCACATTTTAAGACAATGTGAGGTTGCAGTTAAACATGACATGTCTCAATGAATTTTCTCACACGTTTTCAAAAGTGAACTTCGTTAACAGCCATTGTCATGTCCTTTATGTTTGAAATATAGAAGTTGCCATTTGTAATGTAATTGCTCATAAAACTCATAACCCAATATTAGAGAATAACGCCATTATTGTTAGATATTCATTATTCCCGAACATAGTAACCTTGCCAGTGAAAATCATTACATGTTCTTTAAAAATAATAAAATTATCGAAAATTGTTTCCTCTACTTTCTTCTGAAGCAGCGCTTCTAGTTGCTCATCCCAATAATTCTGTTAGCGAAGAGATCAATAATACCACTTTAAAATTTTTTTTTTTTAATTCCCTGAAGTGTATATCACAACAGGAGTAATTTCTTATTGATGCGTGTGTGGAGCACAAAGGTGTTCAATAAAATATAAGTGGATTCAAATTAAAAATAAAATATGAAAACGTTCAACAAAATAAATTAAATTTAGCATACATGTTGACAATAGATTATCATTTAACTGCCATTGTAGACTTGAAACTGTATGACGTCATCAAACAAATTCTTGCTGACCAAAATGTCGCTTTCTTATGAAAGTTGCTTATTTAAAGGTTTTGTCACTCATGAATGAAAGTCATCAAACAAAATCACGAATTACAATTTTGTTTAAATTGCCTTGCACGGAACTGGCAAGACTCGGCCAAATACAAAACTAAAAGAAATGAAGATTTGTGAAATACGAAGCCAAACGATTGAACTTGCCTTAACTGAACATGCCATTCACTGAACATACAAAATAATAAAAAAAAAAATTTGCCATGTTTGTGGCCTGCACATTCGGGAACAGCCAAGGCATCTTGCCAATTGCATTTCAAATGATGTGCAATGCACATGCACATGCTCAAGGTGCATGCACAAGTCCAAAGATAGTGAACAAGTAAGGCTGAGAAAAGGGGCTGGAAACTTTAAAACAGGAGGGAATTATCCTGATGCGCTGGTCAAGCGTTCCAGAGAGAACAATCAACCCACTGTTCAATGCCAAGTGTTTGGAGACATTTCAAAATTTGTCATCAAATGTGCTAATACTTTTTTGTTTTGAATTTTTTATTTTTGCAGTTTTTAAAACGTCGGGAGCTTTTGGTAATGATAGATAAATTTTCTTACAAAATGTAAATAGAGAAACCTTTTTACTGATTCCAGGTATCAGAATGGAGATGGGGCGATGACGCCCGATGTATAAGGTCCAAAAGAGGCAAAGGTTTGCTGGACGCAATCCAAAAGCAGGCGGCGAGAGGCGAAACAATTATTCTAGAATCAGCAACAGTTTAATGTCTCGACAATCCGATTTTTTACAAATTACAATAAAATTGTATTGTAACGCTCAAATTTTTTTGAAGATTTGAAGATTTTTTTTACAAATTACAATAAAATTTACAATCAAATGTACCATGTATACACATGTATGGTATACACACATGGAGAATGGAGATTGTTGGACGGCAATCAATAATCGGCGACAAAATCTTAACGTAAAGTGTAAAAAACGTAAGTGTTTATTTTAGATCTTCATAAATTACTGGCGCATGTGAGAGACAACAAATGTCGGGGAAACAGCCCGCAGCATTGTCAGCAGATTCCGAGAACACAGAAATGATATTGAAAACCGGGCTGTTGAGAAATCCGCGTTGTCCATGCACTGCATAACATCTGGATACATCCCCAACTGGGCCAAAGCGGAACTCATTAGAAAAGCCCCCAAATACCATGACTGCGTGGTGCCCATGACTGCGATCAACAGAGCAACGTCCGTGCATACAAATTACAAATTTTACCCGCAAGCAGCCCCCAAGAGGGGGCCTATGGCGGAGGTCGAAAGACCAGTTAAAGACAGAAATGGGTTTATTTTAAAAGGCTCTGGATTTTAGTCTCTGTCAGGCCATTCCACTGTCTACACACTCTAGGGAAATAGGAGCCAAAATAGGACGCAGATGTACATTGAAGCTCGTTCACCATTCTAGTGTGGCCCATTCTCATACTTAGCCATACCCATACTTAGTTAAAACACCGAACATCTCTCCCGAGAAAATGACTATGCCTTGATCCGCCTTCGAAGAAGGAAGGAACTTTTGAAAGCTGACTCGGGCATCGTAACTTTATTTTTTTTTATTCACTGAAGTGACGGGTCACAACAGGAAGATTCTGTACCCCTCTCAGTGCTTAGGCACTATGTGTATTTATTTATTTATTATTTTTTTTAATTCACTGAAGTGACGGGTCACAACAGGAAGATTCTGTACCCCTCTCGGTGCTTAGGCACTATGTGAGAGGCTATTTGATCATAGACACGCCGTAGTCGCAACTATGTATAACTAGAAATCTATTGGGTTCTACCTGCGCAGGTTCGAATCCTGCTGACTGCGTTTTCTAAACTGTAATTTTGTTTTTTTAAATTATAACGGTAATGTAAAGTGATACGAATTTACACAACTCGTTATTTTAATACGGTATTGTTAGAACTACGAATTTGCATTTTTTATCTATTTTCCGCTGTTGTTGAAACAAAATAGTTTTGTTCTTATGAAAATTAACATCTATTCGAACTTCACAAGATTATTTTATTGGAAATAAATAAAAGCAACTTTCGTGATTGGTTGTATCGGCTGGGATAGGTGGCGTGTTCCTGTAATCCCGCTTCAGGGAGGCTGGAGGCGGTGGAAGGAGTGAGTTTGATCTTGGCGGGTGATCCGTTGGTCAGTTCGGACCGTAGACAATGTAAATACGTAGTTAATGTGGATCTGCGTTAGTCGATCCAGGTGGCACCGAACCACGGTGATTGGCCTCGGCTAAATAAAGTGACCGGTGAAAAGAATCTCTGTTCCACAAGATGAGACCAGTGTACTGCCGTGGTCAAAACATCTGGTTCGGTGCAGGGTTCAAAACTGAGTGAAGGGTGCTCGCTGGTCTGACAATACAGCCGAACCAGTCTCCTATTTTTTTTAAATGTCCGAGTGTATATATATTTTTATAAATGTTGACAACCACCTGGGTTCACCTTGGGGAACACAGAATTAGGTCAGGTCAGGGTGGAAACGCAGCAGCCAATAGTCTACATGTCGACGTGGGTGGTGGTGGGATCGAGTCTGTGAAAGGACGAAGTTAGGTATTTCCAACGAATGATCGGAGACGATTACATTGCCCAACACCATTTTTAAAAATGATTTAATAAGTTCTTAAAAATATTATGTTTTTGCTAAATATTTTTAAGAACGCGATTCAGAATGTGTTAAATACAACAAAGCAGTCGTGGCCGAGTGGTTAAGGCGATAGACTCGAAATCTATTGGGCTCTGCCCGCGCAGGTTCGAATCCTGCCGACTGCGTAATCAGTGATTGATGATTTTTTTCTACATTTATTCTTGAAGACATTGGCATATGAAGTTGTTATCCTGCGCCGGAACCAGTGTTGTCCCAAGTTGCGAAACTGATAAAGATCATTTTCAGATAAACTTGTTACAGAGTAATTTTTTTTGGGAGCTCTGATTTCATCAATGACAAACAATTTATCAATTGAAAGACAACAACAGGTTTCATGTTCTGCCACTTAGTGACGCTTAGCTCGCCATATATCGAGTGACGTCATCGTCAGTGTCATTACCTTCAATGATCGTATTGCGGTTTCGATTCCAGCTGACACTTTCGGAATTTTTTGGGCGAGATAAATTCCTTCGCACGCCTTCTTTTGGAATCGTAACCAGACATGCTAAAGATCTCTTTCCCAGGCAGCCTAGATTTGCAAAAATTACCAAGTCAAAAGAAATAGTAAAGAACCCGAAATATTCGTGAATATTCGTATTACTCTATTGTTTAAAAATATTCAAGGGATTCGATAAAACATTCCAGAAGAAATCAAAAATAAAACAGACCTACAACCCCTGAGCTACTGGTCGATGACCATCTACTGCTACCTTGCTAAATATTTTGATGAAATTATGTAGAATTATTTTAATTTTCCTCGGGAGATGAGGAGTGGGAAGAAACGGTAAGTGTGAAAGTGAGAATCGTCATCGTCCTTTGTCGTCAGTTGCAGTGGTTTTCATTTTAGTTCATTCTTATTCAATAATACAATAGTTATATTATTTTATTTAAAAAGCTTGTCGCCGTCTTTGTTCCGATTTTTTTCGTCCAGTCGCTGTCTCGGACACACAACTTGCAAATTTATTGAAGATCTGATACAGGCACATGTTTTTCTTTCCCTGTATATTCGCACGTATAATAATAAAAGGAGACGGGTCCACCCATCTCATTGGACCACCGCACCCCGGACACTCGGATTTGAACCTGGTACCGTACGAACAGAATTGACCGGCAATATTCACCGCAATCACTGGTAGTTAACACCGGCAGGTGTGCCGCCTGCAGCCTGCTACCGGCGTTAACTGACGGGAATATTAATCCGGTTCTCGGTGGGTGTTCTTTCCGGTACCACCCGGATCGGCTGCTGCAGATCCAGATTGATGTCATTTCTTCGGGGTTTAGATCCACTTCACCAATTTTCACCCTTGTCCGGTGTAAGACAATCCAACTCCTTCCGTCCACTGACTCCAGCCTCCCCGAAGCGCGATTACAGGAACGCGCCACCGATCCCAGCCGATGAAACTAACCACAAATATTGCTTTTATTTATTTTAGCTAAATTAATTATGCACGCCAGGAAATTACGAATATTCGAAATTTTTGCGAAGTTACAACCCATTTATTTTGTTACAACAACAGTCAACCGAAAACAATCGACCAAACCCAATTCGTAGTTTTATAAATACTATTTTCAAATAAATGAAAAATAATAATGGGTCCACTCATACATTTGTATGGATACATTTGTATGAAATAATTACGAGTGTTTAAATCTCTTATTCCTTATTCTCTTATATTCGTACTCTCTTATTATTTTCGTTATAGATTGATGTGAACCGAATATATAAAAATACATATTATTATGATCAATCGTTGACTTGGAAACAGTCATTCCTGTTTCTTTACACCTTCTAATTTTCGCCAATTCTTTTTTTGGAAAGAGCTTTTATGTAGCCCTCAAATCCACGATCTACTTTCGACGCCATTTTGTTTTAGAATGTTGATGAAAAACAAAATTCCATAACCAAAAGTGTCTATTTAGGATAGCACAAAAAATGAAAGTGCTTCATTTTTAAGTTTTTTAAAAATCGGTCAACAAACATGAAACAACCCTCTGTAGTAGAGATTAGGGGGCGTTTGTATTTCATGAACAAATCAGAATTATATCTGGTGTGTGCATTTTCCGATGTTTATGGTTGTTAGAGTTAACCTAATGACCTAATGCCAGGCCTAACAACAGTTGTGTGCCATTATATTTGATCTAGATGGTCAATGAATTGATACCCTGGGTATGAATTAACAAATGATTTTATCTATGATGCCGAGGAAGTGGATAGTCTCACGATGTGTCATTGTCATTGGCTGTCATTGTCATTGTCACGACATTTGCCATTGGCTGAACTGCCAATAGGATTCAACCAACATTACAATTTATTTTCACATTGCTCCTACACACACATTTGCATCATGACTATTACTAGTGATTCGATTTTTATTATCATAGCATTCACTATGAACGGCATTATTGAACCAGGTAACATTACCAAACATCTTACCAAAAACCATAAATAATTAGAGAATTAAATACGTTGATCATTCTAAGTAATTATTCGACTATGGATTATTTAGGCAACATTTGACTATCTGTTATTTCCACAGCCACATTCGATTAGCTTTTGCTGTGCCAACATGCGCCACTTACACATCAAAAGTTCTCTTTTCAAACATTCTAACTCAGGTTATGTGGCCTATAACACGAAAACTCACGTCTGTTGTTCAGACGGAAGCGGTGGCCTGTTGGCCCCGCTACCAGACAACTATGACAATGCATCCACCGTTCCCGCCTGCTGCTTCACCGGAGACCGCAACACCGCCTACATCTATGATTCCCTGGTCTACGAGTGTTGCGGCGGGAGGCCTCACAGAAAGCCCGACCCTGACAAAGTCTATGTGTGTTGTGCGGACGGAAGGCTGCACGATTTCGATGACTACCTCTGCTGTGGTGACCAGCTCATGAGCCGATCGACCAGTCTGGACTGCTGCGCCGGCACGACACCCTACGACCGAAACATCCAACTCTGCTGCCTGGATGACGGACCAGGAGGTGACGATGGCGGCGATTCAATAAATGATGCCACAATTCATCTATTACGTAATGACAATCAGCGCTGCTGCTCGTCAAAGACATTTGATTACACCAAGGTAAATTACAGCAGACACAAACAAATTAAATTCTATACTGGTAGCATGAGTTTAATACATTATCGCCATCATCTGGCTTGGCTTTAGTTACACTTGTCGGTGTCAAATTTCACTATTGTTTCGAAAGAAGTGATCATGAAGTTGACTGGCATCAAAAGACAATCACAAAGTCATTCCAAATTTCTCTTTCCCTTAAGGAATTGTGTTGCAGTCAAGGCAACAGATCTCGTGACGTTTACGAACTAAAGGCAGAAATGGGCGACCAATGGATGACGGCCGAGTGCTGTGCGGGACAGCTGATTGCTGAGGAGGACATGGAGACGGCAATCTGTCATGATGGGCTCATCAAGTGGCGTCCAGTTGCTTCGTTCCACTACTGCGGCAACCGCCTCTACAATGCCGCCCAACAGAATTGCTGCTCCGAACGATTCACGTATGACAGCCGATCCGGAATGGAGTGCTGTCCTGAAGCCGGTGGTATCTATGATCCGAAAACCCATCTCTGTTGTGGCTCAGACATCATCGAGCTCACCAAGAAGGACATAGCAGAAAACAAGTTTTCCTGTTGTCGGGTTGACATTAGCAATCACCTGTGAAAGTTTGCGTTTTCCCTTTATGGATTCGAATGGATTTTAATTTTTTTTACGTTAGCAAGGGAATCCTACGTAACGAGAGAGAAAAACAACATAATGAAATATTATAAATGTGAATCGCCGTCGTCCTTTGTCGTCAGTTGCAATGGTTCTCTGTTAGTTGTCCTTATTTTTTATTTTTTTTTAATTCACTGAAGTGACGGATCACAACAGAAAGATTCTGTACCCCTCTCAGAGCTTAGGCCCTATGTGAGAGGCACGACATTATTGAATAATAGTGTTTTCAATTATTTTATTTGAGAGTTTCTCGCCGACTCTGGTCGTCTTTTTCGTCCGGTGCTGTCCCGGAACAGCCCCTATTTCATTATGAATTCGTCATGAATTTATTACGAATATTTTATTTTATGAAATATTATAGATTTCTCGGATTCCAATGTGCCAATTTTTATGGTCCCCTACGACGCTAAAAGCGATCATTAGGGAAAAGGTAGCTTACACTCCTCCAGTCGGCGCTTCCATATCGAATTAAAAATATCGAAATGTACAGAGTATGAAATTGCTGTGTTAGAATTTTATTTAATTATTTAGAATTGCCATCAGCTGTGACGTCAGGTAATCTGTTGTTGACCTAATCAGGACACCGAACAAAGGCAACAACTCTGTTCCTGGGCATTGAATCCGAATTGTTGGCCTTATTACCATTTCACTGGCGGAGAGAACACAATTGATGATTGTCATGTTTGCCCTTGTCAATATCCCCTGTCGGCGACTCCCCACAGTACTGTGCGTGTCAAAGTTAGATCCTGTTTGATGTTTTGTTATTGTTGTTTTGTTATTGTCAAGGACAAATAAACACCTGCATCTATAAACGGAAACGTGATATACATGTACTCTATTTTCGTTAGGTAGCGTTTCAATCGCCTATCTCTGACAATGGTTAGAACAGCAATGTTATTCGTTCTTCTTTTGTCATCTTAACTAATATTATTTCATCGAGCTTGTAACAAGACGTACGACACGTCTTAGCCCAGTTGGTTTAGCGATTGTGGCTCAGCGGTCCTGGGTTCGATTTCCGGCGCGGGTTCTCAATTATTCGATCCCGGGGTCAACTCAAGACTCAACTGGCGAAATATGGAAATTCAATTGCTACGCTTCTGAACGCTTTTATGAGTTATCGCACTATTCACTACGCGAGTTCAACTTCATCAGACCCCTGCATAGCCAGAGTCATGTTTCATTAATAAATTGTTGATTCTGGATAGAATTCATCCAAAATTAAAATTTAAAAAATATATTTGACTGTGTATCACCGTTTTGTGCACTCGTCAAAATAATTTAACATTTGTGCAATGATTAAATGCTTTTGATCCGTCAGAACCAGCGAATCTTTAGTATAATCCTATATGTAAGCGTGCGTCCTCCTTCCTTCCCAATTGGCCAAATCATGATTTTGCACAAGGCACTAATGCTAAGGCAATGATGGGCTGTTGTGATGACAGCTTTTTACTCGCTATCGCTCAGAGAATTGGTCAATATTATATACTCAATATTTAGAGTTATACATGAAATAGATTGATATGAGATTATGGCAGTACTCGCTTTTTACTTTATACCAAAATGGGCTGAAATCTTGCCAATTTCATGATGATTTCTCAAATCAGCCTCTTTTATGCCTTAATCCAAACATTGTTGCATCTCTAACAAGTCATTGAGACTCGGGCTTTGCAAGCCAAGACAAAACCGAATCACTCACAACAAGCGGAAATTGACTTTATTCGCAATCACAATCTCATCTGTCAAATAATTCACAATCTTGATCGATTGTTTAGAATCCAGACTGCCATTTTCCTTGCAACTGAACTGACGATTTGCATCTTTTCGATATATATTTTAAACTTTGAAGATGAGGACGAACAAAAGTCTGTGTATATCATACCGATGGTCTTGAGTGGATTGATCTTCCCAAGTATGACTATTCTCAGTTCAAGACTCAACATAAAGGTAAATCAACAGATCTATCCAAGCCCAAACAGTATCACAAACGTAGACGATCGCTCAGTGCAAAACCTGGGGAGGAAGTCTCATTTAAAATAAATCCAATTTGAATATTTTAGTGCAACCCAAAATATGAGTTTACAAATTATCTAATATCAGACCTAATAACCATTTGGTGCATTGTTGAAAAATCCAAAGCACGTCTTATTTTATAGTGTACTTGACTCAAAACAATAAGCTTGTTCAATGTGAAGGCAAACACTCGCAGTAATTGTCGTTGATCTCATTCGAGTGCAGCATCTTTAGTTTCTTAAATTCTGCGTGAAACGTTCTAGATTTTGATGTATATCATTTTGCTGAGGAATAAATTGCCGTTATCTTTTTCTTATTATTTCAGGTTTTTTCATCTCTGAAGGCAGTTTTAAAAGTGGATCCATAGGGAAATTTCAAAAATGGAAAATTACCATCCATCGAGGCACGTTTTACGTAAAACTCAAAGAAAGGGAATAGGAGCCGATGATAGTATTAACTACAACGATAGGAAACTTTATATACGTTGCTGAGTTTATAATTGTAGTTTTGCAATTCCCACCGTTTTAGTTAAGTTGTATGTAGATTAGGAATATCAGTTACTCACTGTAACCACACACATGACCACAGAGGTATTAATTGAGTAATAACTAGAAATTCGGTATCTATAGTGTGGAAAATGTTGCTGGCATCAATGTTAGCACGTTATGTGGTTAAGTGGAGACGCTAAATGGCTGATTTATTGAGAAATACGCAAAATTAAGATTTGAATTAAGGTTCGAGGAGTATGGAGTTTCAGATAATTAGCCAGTAAAAATTGTAAATAAAAATGGGGGTTGTGCCGGGACAGACCGGACGAAAAAGACGAATGAGAGTTGGCGATAACTCTTCTAATATCGAAAGCCCGCACCGGGAATCAAACCCGGAACTGCCCAACCACAGTCAGTCGCAATACCTACTGGGCTACGACGAGTCATACATTTTTTATGCGCAGACCAATGTACCAACAGTCTGCATTCGGAGTTTTTAAAATCTGAGTAAGTGAACATGTTCTATATATATATATTTTGTTTTAAACAATCAACTGTAGTCAACCGCACTTCAGACGTTACGTCCCCCTCATGGTGCTTCGGCACTGTGCAAGGGGGAGCGACCAGTACCCCGGGATCGAGAGCCCGCGCCGAGAATCGAACCCTGTACCGCCGAAACCACAGTCAGTCGCTAAACCAACTGGGCTACGACGACTTGTACGTGGATACATCGATTCACACAGACGTTCTTCCTATTCTATTCTCACATTTTATGTCCCTGTATAAAACTCGAAAGATCGAAATTGAGGATTGTGCGCGTGCGCAGATGACGCAATTTGAGGATGCGAATCAAATTTGAAAGACGAAAATGTGGCCACTAGGAATTTAAAAAATGAGTGAAATTTTGCCATCGATCAAACCAATCGATATAATCGAGTGGTTCGATATTATCGATGTATCCACGTTTGAACTTACTAGTACGTAACGCCTGTAGTGCGGTTGACTACAGTTAATTGGAAACAAAAAAAAACTAACGAATAGCGATTTCGGCTCTCGTTAAATCACGATAACAACGCTCCTGCTCTGTAGAAGCGGCATCTGAAAGGCGACCAGAGTAGGGGTGGGCGACAGTCAAAATTTAGCTATCGATATTTTTATGCGAAACTATTCCTTTTAGCGAATTGAGAGTATCGATATTATCGATAGTTTTTCCTTTTCGCACAGCCTAACAGGAGGTACATATTCGTCTTTCAGATTTGATTCTCAACCTCAAATGACGTCATCTGCACATGCGCACAACCCCAAATTCCGCTCATTGGGGATTGTGAGCATGAGCAGATGACTGAGGGAATCAAATTTGAAAACGAAAATGTGGCCCCTGAGCAGTGAGCGCTATGCCACTATGTGGTGCAAGCTACGGATGCTGAAAACACCATATACTCGCCAATTAACAATTGACAACAAATAGTTTTTTCTGTGCATCCATCATATCGTGAACTTGAATCTTAACAACGACAATGTGCTACCAAAGATTGTTTAAATGATAAGACGCTTGTTCACGATATGACCATGTACCAGACGATCGTTTAGTATCGTCAGTCACTTGATAATGACCTCGCGGTCGAAAGCTCGTGTTTTTGTATTTCTCCTGTACCTGACAGATTAAAGTGTATTTACTATTGGACATCTTTTCAACCAGTTATTTATTATTTAACTAGTTGGAAATCATTTCATTTATTGAAAACATGTGGTTTGGTTTTCAGTCACGATCACACACAACGTGACATCTTGCTCTTTAGAAAGCTTACATGTACAAGTATTTTTTGTCAAAAAAATTCCAATATGTCTTCTGCAAAACGTACGACTCGTCGTGGCCCAGTTGGTTTAGTGACTGACTGTGGTTTCGGCGGTCCCGGGTTCGATTCCCGGCGCGGGCTTTCGAAAATTTTGATCCCGGGGTACTGGTCGTTCCCCCTCGCAAAGTGCCTAAGCACCATGAGGGGGACGTAAACCCTGTATTGCAGTTGACTTCAGTTGATTTGAAGCAAAAAAAAAACGGTTGTAAAGCAGTGTTTAGAAGAGTTTCGAACAGACCGGGACTTGCACACCGGATCCATGGATTGCCTGTCCAGAGCTCTAAGTGGTTGTAGCTCAATTGGTTCCGAAATTCATGTTCTCGATAAACAGACGTTCTAAAAAATCTCCCTCATATTTAGCATATAAATCATTACAGGATCACCGGTACCCCTCTTGGTGCTTTGGCACTATGTGAGGGGCACATTTCCCCCAGTACCTCGAGACCGAATATTCGAGTGCCCACGCCGAGAATCGAACCTGGGACCGCCGAGCCAGTCAGTCGCAATACTAACTGGGCTTCGACGAGTCGGTTTATACGGCCATTAGTGTTTGTTCAGTATTTGACAAAAGCCCTTACTCACAGACTTCTCACAGACGATAGTATCATCAAAATACTATTGCATAAATTTCCATTCACAATGTTTTTCATTGAAGGTCTTCAGCCTCGAA
>JAQGBY010004960.1:0-15523 GCA_034698785.1 Mycogona germanica | reverse complement strand
CGTCTTTTTTCGTCCGGTGCTGTCCCGGAGACAACCCCTATTTCATTATAAATTTATTATGAATATTTTATTTTATTTTATTTAATGCACTATTTGGGATTCTGTGAGCACACATTTATCGTAGAAGTATCGAACCCGAGTTCACCTTATCACAACTCAGTCGACATCTGTAGTTGAATCGTACTGTACTCTGTATATTGAGTTTCAGAGTTTGGCGGCCACTGCGGCACATGGATCACTCGGATTCTGACACTGCGCCACCGCAGAACCCTCCTTAGTTGCTGATCGACCACACCCCTAGTGTTCTCTCTTTTGTTTTGGGGAGGACGGGCAAGTATGCACTCTCGCCATACCTTGATTTATTTTGGTGTGTACGAGAATACTGTACCTGTATGTGTGCACTCATTGTGTTCGCTACAGGCATGCGCAATATAGGGCGGGGGAATACGTGCACGGCATAGCTAGCACACCTGCAATAGATGCGCCATCGACTGTTCGGTCTCTAGTAACGACACCTTTTCATTATTTTCCACGATGACACGACCTCACTCCCACTGCAAACTAATGCTTACAATTAAAAGCCCTCTCCTCTTCGCATTGCGTCGTTGTCACGCAATTATAAGATTTCTAAGGCGCAATAATTTAAAAGGGAGCCATCTGTGAGACTATTATTTCAAAATTCAATCTACTACACTTGTTTTAAAACATCGACAATCAATTTTTAAAACACAGAAAGAAGTATTTTCAATTCATCAGACAATAATAAAAGTGAGCCATCTGTGGACGTATTATTTCAAAATTCAATCTCCTACACTTTTTTAAAATATCGACAATCAATTTTTAAAACACAGAAAGAAGTATTATCAATTCATCAGACAATAATAAAAGTGAGCCATCTGTGGACGTATTATTTCAAAATTCAATCTCCTACACTTGTTTTAAAACATCAATCAATTTTTAAACACACAGAATTCTCTCTGTTTGTATTTTCAATTCATCAGACAATAATAAAAGTATTTTTACGACCTCAGAAAACTTGGGATATCACAATTGTCCAAATTTTAGTTGTCTTTAGTCATTTGTTTTTCCTCATTAGACCAAAAATTGCCTGAAATTTTGCGATGTGCAGATTACCCAAACACAGAAAAACCGCTTTTTGATAAAAGCGTTGAAAAATATTGAATATTTCATATTCGACATTAGAAAAATATATATCAGAATTGGTATTTTAAAAGCCTTGCTGTCATTGGATATTTAAATGTTAGGAACAGATATCTGCAGAGTCCAAAATCCCGTATGTAAGCAATAATTAAAAACCAAATCCCGCAATTATAAAAATAATGCAATTTTAGGTGCAATTTTAAAATTTACTCAAAAATGACGTTAGAAAAAATCGGGATAGAAATGCTTTCACGATGTTCACGATTCCTGACCACGAATTTGTATCCTTCATCTGTCGAGCCAAAGAGGCAGAGCCAGCACTTTACCTGTACAAATACATAACGTACACGTCAGTTGGCCAACTCAGTCCCCGTCAGACAGTCGGTGCCTCGCCCAATAACTAGCGCGGCAGCACGGATGTCTAGATCGAACTTCTACTTGCTGCAACTGACCGAACTTAAATTCATACCAAGAAATATTGAATCACGATGCTTTCAAAGAAGCTCTTCCAAAAGAGGATGCTCTATGATATTAACTGCAAGATGTGATGGCATCAACAAAAAGAGATTGCAAAATACCGAAACTAGCGCATGTATTTGATAAATTTTATGACAAAAACATATTTTTTTTTTTTTTTTAATCAACTGTAGGCAACCGCACTACAGGCCTTACGTCCCCCTCATAGTGCTTAAGCACTATACGAGGGGGAACGACCAGTACCCCGGGATCGAAATTTTCGAGAGCCCACGCCGGGAATCGAACCCAGGACCGCCGAAACCACAGCTAGTTGCTAAACCAACTGGGCCACGACAAGTCGTACACTTTAGAAGTTGAAATTTAACATGTGTTCCAACTAAACACCGGCAACAAGATTGTTCACAGTTCCAAAACAAACGCCACCCCCTCCAAAATATTTTACATTGACCGCAGCGTGGCGCTAGCAGGCGAAAACGCGAGGCGCGCGCCACTCAGCCCCAAAATAGCGGCGAGTTTGCGGTAAACGAAAGGCAGTCGTTTATTACGCCGGCGCTTCACCCCCCCCCCCCTCTATCCCCCAAACAGCACCTCACCTTTCCCCCCCCTTCCACACACACAACCCCCAAAGCCATAGCAATTCGACGTACACATTGCTATGTAAACGCGTCGGACGAGCGCGTGCAGGGTGCACCACCACCACCACCTATACCAACGCCCCATCACAGAGAGAGAACTCCAACGCCAAGAGAAGATCGAGTGGCTTCGAGGCATCATCGCACATGGCCCGACCCAAGAGAGGGGACTGAAAGAGGAGGAGGAGCTGATGTGGCACATACCACATGGGGGAGGAGAACCTCCTGCTAGAGAGGCGTCAGGCCATCCACGCGTCTGGCCTCACGACTCGGCTCGCCTCGCTCACCGGCTGTGAGATTTCTGAACGCACTTTAATCGCTCTGGAAACTCACCAATCTTTAAAAAAAAAATAATAAACCATGACCCTGCTTGCTGCTGTTGCTGTCCACCATCAAACCAAATTGCAAAGTCTGGTCGTTTGGTGCATGGGCTGGTTTCTGTCTGGTGATCTCTCTCTGACACGCGCCTTTTCAAATCAAACCAGAGGTTGTGAAAATGCACAAGGCCAGGCATAGTTTGGCTAAAAAGAGCACCCACATGTACTGTCACCTGCTGTAACTGCTTGAATTTTTGTAACTGCTCTTATTTCTTTTTAATAGGACCTACAGAGATCTCTTTGGACTGTGTTGCGTCCGAATTTTCCACCATCACCATCATTTGATTGAGTTGAATGCTTTGTTTAATGCTATAACTGTATTCTGATTTTGTTTATTATTGCAGAATCATACATCTTTTTCGTGTTTTCTTGCCTTTTTGAATCTGTATTTGTATGTTTATCCTAATGACCACCCCCTTTAGCTGATGGAGTTTTCCATGCTTGGGGGTGGTCTGTATCTTCCTCGCCCATTATGGATGGGGAATGACGGGGAAGATCCCCTTAAATAAAAAATAAAAAAAATGTGGTTTTAAAATGAAGGTATTTTAAATCACCTCGCTGAAATGTTGAATCTTCTGTGCTGGACCGAATGAAATGCCATACCCATGAAGCAAAGTTTTAAAATGTTGTTGAACAAATACATTGCTCAAAGACATCCAGAGCCTTTGCGCTTCTATAGGATAGTTGAAGCCGGGGATGTGGTTAACACGAATTTTAGGGATTGTTGGACAGCAATCACTTGCACTTAATATTACAGCTCATTTTATTCTGTAATAATATCAGAAGTGCAAATTAAAAATTCGTTTGAACATTTGCTCTCGTCGCCGGCCTCTTGATTGCTGTGCAGCAATTTCTATAGGATAATTTGTAAACAAAAATATTTGGTAAATTTTCGAACGGCTACTAAAAATACTGGACGGGGCAGGAGATTGACTTCGATTGGAGCATCAGAATTTCAACGGCTCAATCGCTCCTCCTTCCCCTCCCTCCCCTAACACCAAATTTCCTATCGCCTAGGCCGGCTGTCGCACTACAAACGAATATCTTAAGCATGCAAAATCTTAAGAACCCCTTTTTCTCCCTCCCTCCCCCCACCCACCCATCGCGCCTATTTAATTCAACCATTCAAGTTGAAATCCGTACCACCCGTTTCAGCTGCGCGCATGCACCAGTGTTCTCTACGACTACACATAATAGGCCTAACCAATTTTTTCCTCCTTTATTTTTCTCCACTTTCCCTTTTCCGTTACCCTGCCCGCTTCCTTCCATGTGCCGTGCCCCCCCCCCCTACCTCCTCCCCCGTTCCCTTCTATCATATCCTGTGTAAGAAATTATAAGGGGAAGTGAGTGGGGAGGGGGAGACACGAGATGGGGTTATGTGGATGGATATACGGTACGTTGGAAAGTGAGGAACAGCTGTTTCTCAAAGGTGACGATAACAAAGAAAAGTCTTCTTTCTTTTCGCTGGGTCCCCCCCCCACATGTGCGTGTTCAATCAAAAAATTCATTCACATTATGGTCACGTAATGTGTATACGTTATCGAAGGGTTCAACACTTTTTCTGGAGAATTGATTTCTTGGCAGTTGTTGTCATTGAAATGCGGCGCAGTTGGCGTCTCGCATCTGCCACGCAGAAACGACGCTAACAACGCCGCCACCGGCGAAAACGTCAACCAATCATACCAAATAGTCACCATTCCCATTTGACAACAGGTATATTGAGTTGGATTTTGTGAAATTAATATGACTTGTCCATTTTTGTAGTGCTTCGTAAAAATGAATGTGGTGAAGTTCTTGCGAAGGGCAAACTCAAATAACCTTAGTGGTTATATCGTAAATAAAAAATTGTTTGCATATTGTGTCTTATGCAATATTGAAACTTTTCAACATGACAGACTTTCCTCATAATTCCTCCGCCTTCAAAACATGTATGAAACAGGGGGAATGGTTACTCGGAATGTTTAGTTGCGCAGACGCGCTAAAGGAAAATCAACAAGGTGCGTTCGGTCGAGACGGTGACACACTCTTGCGAAACTTTCGCGTTACGCATACAACTAAAGATCAAAAAGGTACGTATATTCAGTAAGAAAAATGTATTTAAAGGAATTGTTCTATTTTCATTGTAAAATTAAAATTGCCGCAAATAGGAGCACATCAATCCTAATGAAAAGGTATTTAAAAACAGTCCCCTGCTAGACCGTAGGTCAATATTCGCTTGCTTATTGGGCAATCAACATAACAATATAGTAGATTCGCTGCAGATTAAGCGAAACATCATATTAGTCGAACGGAGTTGCAAAGTGTTCTCGAGTAATGTGGATTGGGGGGCCTGCATTTACAACAATTTTAAAATTATCATTGTTCGGTAAAGGTAACCTGGTACAAATATATTCTCAATCAGGATTATGTATCAAACTAAGACTTGATATTGATTTATTCTTAAGACAAAAACAGACATCATGGTTTTAACTATCAGTATATAAAAACTTTTTACGAGGATACATCGCTGGACCGTGCGAGTTGAAGATGAACGAGATCACAAAACGCGAAACGATAAACAAAAATGTTTAAGATGATGGTAACGTGTTCTTTGTTCACTGAATAAAATTAGGTCTACATGTCATACTTTTTTATTTATCATTTTTCGTCTCGCAAGCTAGTTCGTCTTTAATTCGCACGGTCCAATCAAATCTTTGTCGAGGAGGCTTGCCACCATTCTAGGCTCAAAGCCCCATCCCCATCCGGCCACATATGATCCGTCATACTTTATCGAACGCTTTCCAGAAGTCAAAAATAGCGGAACGACCAGAAAATGTTCTAAAAAAAATCTGGTTAACTGTCATGAGCTTGCTTACGATATTTTCAATAAGACATGATGGTTAAAAACCGGGTGAACTCGTTTTCTCGAGGCGAGACATTTTCATCACCTACTCTGTAGAAAAGGCGTGAAAGCCTTCACCTGATCAAGTCAAGACTTCAGCGAAATCGGGCAGATCTTGTCTAGTCTCGTCTTGAATGAAACGTCACTCCGCCCAAACCATAATTCACGTTATGACGTTTAATAGTAGGCATCATCATAACAAAGCATGTAACTCAACATTGCTGTAAAATGTGTTGGAAACAATTTGTGCCGTATTTTTCATCTGGCGGCTTGCACGCTGTCAGGGCGTGGTTATGTGGGTTAAGGGGAAGGGGGAGGGGGAGGGCGACATCACGATTTATATCCTCAGGAGGCCCACTCCTGAGATATGACAAAGGTCATAGGTGCCCATACACTGGTTGACGCCCGGATGAAGATCTCTTTTCCGGGCACACGAAGGTGACATGGGCCCAACGAGTGACATGGAAACGTGGAGCGAGATTGACATGGACATTCGCGAGCGCATTACGGAGTATACTCAGGGAATCCTAACAATAACGACACACATACATACGATAACATACGGACATACGTATAACTGAAAATAAGGACGATCTGGTTGGTGGTGAATGATGCAAAGTGGGCGCAAACGCACTCATTTCTGTTGGTAAACACTGGAAAAGGATTTGACAGCGTTGGCTTCACGACAACCGCATATACTGTACGTCCGTATATTAACATATTTTTGCGGACGATTCTCTTTACCACAAGTCCACATTTTGATATTAGGCACTGCTAGCAGTTCCTCTTATAAATCTCAATTCACCGCCAACGCTTTTAGGTCAGAAGTCTAAAAACAACTATAGATTCTCCAATGCGTGCGTGCGACGAATCACTTCAATTATCTGGAACGCCACCAGGAGACATTAACAATTGTCAGGCACTGAGGCCGAAGGGTGGCGCCACATGAGGCATCATCACCATGCATATTTGCCAAACAAGCCTACCATGAGACAGACGGACACGAGACTAATCCTTTTGGAATGCAACAACAGTTTTTCATCCGACTCCACCTATATAAAGAGATTACCTGCATAGGTTGCTCTATTAAACGATTTATGATGCGACATTTTGCCACGCAATGCACAGTATACAATGAATACGACTTCAGTCCAAAATAATCAAGCCTATATTTATTTAAAATAATAAACTATTTTTTTGGGCAGTATGTATCGATATATTCCACGATCTTATGAATTGGATTAGTGAGTAATTATTATTATTATTATTATTGTACCCCTCTTGTAAAAATAGAAGCTCAGATTTTTTATCAAATAACTCATCGATCTTTTCTAAAACTTTCCCCCATCCATCCTGAAGCATGTCACAGCTGAATAAAGCTCAAATGTTCTATCTGGTTTGTTGCTATTGAGTTCGTAAATTCGAATGAGAGCTTGCCGTGGGACCCGTGCCTGTACGATGTCAGGTACACGTTAAAGATCCCTACCTGGGTAGCTTATACTAAGCCTGGGCTAGGCAAAATTACCAGGTCGCCTCCTGAACAAATAATAATATTTAAAAAAAGAATGAGAGCTTAGAAACTGCCCACCGGTTTTTCTCCCATGGACGTCTGAAGCTCCTTAGCCACGACACTTTGCTGCACTGTTCATTATTTTAAAGCTAACTAGTTCAAAGATTGATTAATAAACGGGGAAATTTTGATGCTCGACATTATTCGAATTGACTAACGACACTTCACTACCGAATGTTTTCCAAATCATTACGTGAAAAACAGACTTTCGTGTGTCCTAGGTTGACGAGCTAACTTTGTTTTATAATATTTACTAGATTTCAAAACTAACTTTTTTTTTCTGATTCATTTCCGCCTGACGTTTTTAGAGTTTAAATTGGATAAAGTTCATCTAATGCAGCCCCGAACGAGGCTAAAATGGCTTTTGGGCAGGTGACTCGGAAGTATGTCCACCTCCCGTATTCCTGACCTTTTCCTGTGGAGTTCTATCGACTATTCAACAAGTTCACCCTCATTATTGGGAGTCCGCGAATTTGTTTAGCCGTTGAGCAAATCTTGGAAGCCGCTATAGCTTTCCCCACTGGTACGTCCATCCTTCTCCAAAGAAACTCTCGCCACCCTCCGGCCTTGCAGCGCATGCCCCGGTCCTTTTTTGCTCGACCCCTGTAGTGAGGAGGACGCCCCCATTTCAATTTCGGCAGCAAGCGACAATGGCCACGGACGTTCAACGGCCATTTTATTTTCTACTGCCCGAGTCTCTCCTCACCCCCCCCCCCTTCCTCCTCCCCTCCCGGCTGAGTACGTATGACGACGATTTTTCTCAATTGAATGTTGTTGCGACAATCTCGGAAGCCATCTAGCCCCAGCATTTGACGACACATGGGGTGGGGGATCGTGGGTCTAACCTGCGAAGAAGAGATTTCGTAGCTCATTCATTGAAGTCTAAACCAAACCATAGGAGATGGAGGGATGGTGGGGGTGGGGGTGAGGGTCTCGTGGTGCATACTTGTGAGCGTGTTCGTCATCTATGCCCGTGACCTGTGACCTGGGTTCAATTCCCGACCGAAACCTCTGAGAATGTTCGGGCCAGAGTTCGGCGATCACGCTGGTGAACCTCCTTAACAAATACCATTTGAAACCAAACTATGATTCAGTATTACCAAAAACTCAAAAATAGAAATATCTAACTTTTTAATAAATTGGCAAAAAATAACTTGGATTTTTTGATAACATTTAAAACAAAAATTGATTAGAAATTTGAAAAATTCCTAGTTTTTTAATTTTTTAATTTACTGTATTTGTTCATATCTGAAATGGTGAATTCGGGACAGGCCGAATGAAGAAGACGGCCTGTCCCGAATTCACCATTTCAGATATATATCAATGATTTCAGACGTCCTAACTAAATCCCTCATCATGTATTTGTCCAGTTCGAACATTCAATTTTCATGGGCATTGGCTTACTTCAATGTAATTGTTTGTCCAAGATCTTCTTTTGCGTAGATTAACACAAATTCTATAATTAATGGCTGATGTGTCATATTTTTGCTGCTGCTTCAGATAAAACAAAAAGAGTTAATTTTTGAATATAACATTTTTCTTTTAAAACTATTCAATAGTATAGAATTCCATAATAAAATCAAACATAAAATTGGCATAGATATTTTCAGTGTATTCCGTAGCGTCTGTCGTTCATGCAGCCATGTAATCTCCAAATGAGTTGCAGAAACAGTTGAATTTATCGTCAATTGAGAACAGACACGTAAAAACGCGAAAACTGAATGTCAGGCAACCTTAAGATTTCACAATCCAGTTTTACACGCCATTAGACATTCACAAATCACTATGTGGGGGATACCTTGGTTAATCGGACATGTAGAAAATGAATCTCATAAATATGTATTTGAAATATGGGCGCAACACGAGTTAAAGCAGAGAAGCAGTTAATAATATTTGTGGCATTGATATGTACGTCTACATGTATACACGTACACTGGGTACTGCTGTATGGACTTTCACAGCACCATGATTTAACACTATTTCTTACAACACCCGATTTTAGACCTATTTTTATAGTCTGGTAAACAGAGGGAATTAATGGCTAACAACATATTTCTCGTATATTTATTTATTTTTTTCGCGAGGCTATAAAAAAAGTAGAATAACCGTGCATATATGTATATCATGGGGGAATCGTACGGTTCCAATTTCTGAACAAAAAACTTTATGGCTGAGCATAGTTTCTGCTATTTTTTTTCTCCCACTGTCAATGTTTTGTATTGAATTGAGAGTAAAAATGAACTGCTATCGTTTCGTGAGAGAGAAGAGTTTCATGTCCCGCTCCCTTGTTCCTGCGAATAAAGCAATATGCATGGTGGTCATGTTCACCACCTAGTGATCAAGCGTGGCGCTCATACATAGTCTAGCTTCGACTAACCTTTGTGGATATGGGCGTGTATATAAGGAAAACTGATCTGAAAACTTCTCTCACCTTTTAGCCTGAACAAGCGCGAAAGTTTATTGTGTACTAACTTCGTCTTGCCTTTCAAAAAAACATTCATACGATATGAGTCTATAAATATATATATATATATATAATCCTAAATGTAATAAAATATTTCACACATAAAGATAATGGGAACTCGCTGACGTTGGTAGGTCCTCTCAGAAAGAAGGTCCGAGGGCGTTGTAGACGCGATCAGAATGATGCCATATTACACGGTGCACCTCGCCCAAGAGACGTCTGATGAAGGAGGAAAAAAGTTAGTAATATAATTTGGGAGGAACACTGTCGTCTAATTTATGCGAAAAGGTGAGCGCGGGTGGTCAGACAAAAATGGTGCACTGTAGAAAGGTGGGGAGTTCTGCTACAGGTATGACTACTCTGTATACAAGATTAGACCGAATAAGGCACGTAAGCGTATATGTACTGTGCAAGCAACCGATAGAACAAAGAGTCACAATGTTCTCCTTTGTAAAACTGATATGAAATCCCCTCCTCTGTATATTGATGAAAAACCGGACAGAGAATCTGTACTTTTTCAAATTTTATTTTGGTTTTATTTCGAATGTTGTATGGATTAAACAGTGTTCAAATCTGAGTTGGTATCGTTTTTTTATTATCAATAAGCACAGTTCGGCCGGCCGATTGCTTTAAACGGTTCCCTAGGTATCAAATAATTTTTAAAAACAAATATAATAAAACAAAGTTTTATGGGTCGCGTGAAATGTGTGCGCAGCGGAAGTGATGTCGGCACGTAGCGACACTGCTTGAAAGAAAAAATAAAATAAATTGTGCCCTTATTTATATCAGATAAACTTATTAAACGTGTTGTTATCGCAGTTTTTGATTTTTTTTTCATTTCTAACAGTTTTTGTGAACAAATTGTGATGTATATTATCAGCCAAAGACGGCACATACATTATTATTTTCTACTTAAACTCAAGCAGAGTCTAAAATAATTATGCAATATTACTTGATGAACCCTCATATATTAATTTATTGATGGGCTCATGAAACTCGCGTCAGTGCACCAATTTTCTGTATCTATTTCTGTCGTTAAATAAACAGACGTTGAACTAAACCAAATTAAAATTACGTACCGTTAACTGTACCATAGTGAATTTATTACAGGCAGCGCCATAAAATCGAACTATGTACCGCAGAAAACATACGGCACATATAATACGATAATGTCGTCTGAGCTATTAGCGATTTATACAAATTATTACTAGTATACAGGACTCTGTATAATATGCTCGTAATCACGCTGTCAATGGCTTTCACTAAATCAAATGAACCCCCACTTCTAAGAATACGAACCCGCGAATAAAAGTACGAGTACTAACTATGGCAGCAAATGTCTTGTTGCAAAATGCACTTGCATCCGAATAGTGACATAACTGGTAACATTTTAGTTACATTTTAGTTATACATCTGTCTAGACTATACTAATTTGACAAATGTTGTTTCTGTAAATGTTTTCTTAAAAATAATTGTTTCTTAACCTTCTTAGCAGCTGTGTGTCGATAATATCCGGTGAATTGTATAAACAATATTTCCATTTCTTTTTGCACTAAACGAGGGAGGGGGCACATATTTTAATTATATATCAGAAGAACTTTTGCTCAATTAATTACAATTTGTTCCGAAAAAAATTTTTTTTTTTGGCAGGGTCTGGAAAATCCTCAGATCGCAATCACAAATATCCAAAGGTCACCTTCCCTGAAACCTAAATACGTGCAAATACGATGGCCGAATCGAAAACGGACAAAACCCAGGCAAGTTGGTCTATTTTAAAGGCTTGCATTTTAGATGGGGTTAAAATTTTAGTGGATACAATTAATGAATTCTCTATCCACCAATAAAATTAAAAGGTTGTTATGTGGGGCAATGTACTAAGCGCCTCCAGGCTACAATATAAAAACGATCATTAACACTTTTTTAAAGCGCCTGTCCCAATCCCTCGACCGGAATGCCTACCTACATGGACTGGCCCACAACATCCTCTCTGCATCGAACGAACAATCAAACAAGTGAAGAAAAAAAAGAAATAGTTCGAAAATGTCCGAACACGTTTCGGACAACAGGTATGTACATACATGTACGCGTGCACATTACATGTACTCTGGCAATATATAGCCATTGGGGCTGTCGAAGTTACGCTATACTTAGTTCAATAAAAATCATTGGCGCTCTCTGACTAATGAAAATCATAACAATGCCCCGCGGGCAGCGTGACTATACGAATGACCACACACTTACCGGTGACGAGACAGGTGACCAGCGGCAACGTAGTCCACAGAGTAATCATGGCAGCAGTCAGATTGGTCGGCGTTAACTGGAAGTCTCAAAGAACGACCACTTAAAAATAGATGTCACTCGTTGAAGTTGCCGACGCGCGATACACGAATGTTGATTGTATTTCTCTTCAACTATTTAGTTCCAAAGTCGATTGGCAACTTTAAATGAAGTGTGAGATTCTGTCAGCTCTTTTTTGGTCCAGAACTAAAAAAACAATGGATCCAGCGAACGCGTTTGACAAGGTGCTCGGCGACACACAAAACTGTCAAAATGTAATTTCTTTCAATGAGGGTCACCAGAACGTCAAAAGAAGGCGTGAAGAAGCCGACAGACCTTTTTTGTCCAACACCGTAAAACAATGGAATTCGCGAACGCGTTCGATGAAGGTGGCGGGGGTGACTTTAAAAACAATAAAATTCTAGTTATAATTTATAACATTTCAAATACACCGACACTGACGATCTGAAGTTGCATGATCTCTTGAGATGAGTGTCGAGGCAACTCTTGTAATATTTCCCAAACCGTATATTTTCGACCTGGCACACAAACACATGTAACCCTCGTGTGTCTCCACCAAAAAGGTGTCCGTATGAGAGCTCAACTGCAGACTGAATGAAAACGAGAGAAAAAGCGAAGCCGGGTGGTTCTGTGCTGGCCCAAGGTAGTTGACGGCCAGACGTAGAGCGAGTGCGTGTGTGCTGCGTGAGACTGTTTTCGAGAGGATGAGAATTACACAATGGACTACTGTAGTGACGGATGAATAAAACGGGAAATGAGTGTGTGTGTGTGTGTGTGTGTGTGTGTGTGGAAGTGTCAGTGCTGCCTCCCGGTGAGCAACATCGACAACTACAACCTGGCAAACTCGTCCCCGTTTAAAAAAAAATGCATGCATGTGTGCACCTTGTGCAGGTAAACTACTAGAGAAGTATTTTGGAAAAACTGCAATTCACCAATTTGTCATATTGGTCACACCTGGATTTCAGCTCCTATTTAATTACAGTAATGGTCTAAAACGAGAGCGCAAAAAATAAACTGTATGACCACAATTATGATTTATACGTGAATTAATTCTTTTTTAAGTGATTAAACGCTTGGGACATTAGCGGAGTCTTGTATCGGTTGAAATCTGAAAATTATTTTTAATTAATGAGCAATTTTAAATTTTTTTTTTTTGTTGGTTCCTATCAACTGTAGTCAAGCGCACTACAGGCGTTACGTCCCCCTCATGGTGCTTAGGCACTGTTCGAGGGGGAGCGACCAGTACCCCGGGATCCGAAATTTTCGAGAGCCCGCACCGGGAATCGAACCCGGGACCGCGGAAACCACAGTCAGTCGCTAAACCAACTGGGCTACGAATTCGCTAATATTTCGAATTACCGCACACCGAAACAAAAGGCAATTTCCATGGAGAGAACTCTGTCGTGTAATTGGTTTCAAACAAAACAGTGCAGTGATTCACCTTCTCTTCGCTATTGAAATTGTCTCACGATGACGCAATTTCTATGAAATGATGCATTGCCAATATACACACGTACAATGATTTTTTAAATTTCGCAGATGAGCGCGTAATGAAGCAGTTTTAGCCAAATGGTTACACTCGAGAGCGCCACCAACGACGACAATGTGAAACGAAATTGACCACAGTGAAAATCGAGGAGTCAAAATTTTAACTGTAACACTGTTTAGAAAGTTGTTTCCCATTCTATGATTTCCCTGACCTACTATTTTTTATTTGAGATTCCTACAAGGATACAGATTGTATCGTTGTAAGACGCTTTTCAATGAAGGAGTATATTTTTTAATGAAAGATGTCTTAAAAAAACACTCTGAAGGAGTACTAAAAAATATTTCCAACAAAATATCCTTACAATGAGCGACAACTTGTTGATGTTAACGCACTTTTATTTACAGAGCGGACGGTAGGTATGGCGTCCTCAGTTACAGAGCTTTAAAGGTGAAAACAACTGATCCTTTTGTGTCGCCTGGATATGCGCGTCACGGCAACTGAAAACTATTCCATTGTCAGAAACACTTCACTCACTTCTGTCGAGCTTGTTAAATATAAAAAAAATTGCTTGGTCGTTAACAAGTTGTGAAACATTAGCGGATGAACCAACGCGATTCGGATTGGGAATTACATGATCATGCAAACTTTCTTTTGTAGAATTTGCATTCCTCTAGATACTCAAACTGATTGGATATTGCACCCTTTTTTTGTTTGCGGGTCCTCTTTGAGAGAATGTCAAACCAATCTTGTCACAACTCAGTTGGCCGAGAAACAGATTTGTGGTGCGAAATTCTCGGGTTCGAATCCCGGCACGGGTTCTCTCAGTTGTGTCATTTATGGGTTACCGGGGCACTTGCAAAATTGTACTGCCTTCGCGGAGTAAGGGTACATAATCGTATTTAATTCCTTTAGTCATATTTCTTCAACAGTTGAACTGAACTAAGTAAAAAAGACTAAGGACATAAATTTGAACAGAAAAAAAAGAACGCTTCGAAGATGATTCCATATAAAGAGAAACCTTAAAATTGGCCGGATATATTAATGAGTTATGAGGGATTGAGCAAGGGTTTAAATGGCATTTAGGTCAAGAGCAGACACGACTCTGACAACACGATTTCTTGAACGCGAACAGATTTTGACGTTCAATTGTTGTCCACCCCCTGTGGGAATAGAGGAGTTTTCGTGGGGGCGAATCGCACATATACATGTATATACACGTGAGTTGCTTTCAGGGGGGAAAGGGAGGGGGGGGGGTTATAGATGGACGGATAAACAAAAAGGTAAAGGTAAGAGGAAAGGGAGTGGTAGATGGCAGAGAGGAGGGGGGCAACGAGGGAGGGGCATGTTTACTTCCATTCTTTTTTACCTTCGACGTCGGAATGCGGTTCAGGGGGGGATATGAGGGGTGGGGTTGGGACAGCAATCACGGTGGTACTTTAGCGACGGGTGGTTGGTTGGTGGCGGTGAAGTATAAGGAGGGATCGTTCTTCGTTGGGTGGGTCTTAAGAATAAGATGTTGTATATTTGTCATCAATTTAAACTTCGCATGGAAAAGCCAAAAAACCAAAAACAAATGAACGGAATGCTTTAGAAAATAAAGATGTCTTCATCAACGCGCCCAAGACGCTGCAATCCATTTGACGAAATAGGTTTGCTTTCTTTTGCTCAATGTTACAGTAACAAACCCTCGGGAATTATTCGAACTATAATACATTCTATGCTAGAAACCGGAATAAAACAGAACAATGTTATCTATTACGTGCAAAAATACACCAACTGAAATTTTTTAGATGTATGTATATATATACACTGTTAGGAAGCAGTTTTCGGTAATAAGGAGTGAAAATAATTCAGTATTCATACAATTAATTTTTTAGAACGTTGCTTATCTGGATTCGAAAATTTATTATCCTATATTATAAAACTGGAGGTCGGATTTTCGTGTTCAGAGGTTTTTGCCGAACGGCTCAATGAAATCGCATACAAATGAACATACCTTAAGTAAACCATCATAATTCGCTAGCGTCCCCTTTTCAGATACATATTTTCAATAAAACATAATAAAACTAGCTTTACAAAATTTTGGCTTTTGTAACATTTTCCTTTGGCTTCAAACTTTAAAAAATGGCGTCTCCACATCAAAAGAATGACGTCGTCGATTTCACGAGACAACC
>JAQGBY010004959.1:0-15524 GCA_034698785.1 Mycogona germanica | reverse complement strand
TTGTTTAAATTTACCGGCTATTTTACGTTTACACGACGACACGCGATAAACGCAAACGTTAAATGTGAAGTAACTGAGTAATAAAGTGGTGCCTCAACATGTTTTTTTAAATTTAAAAATTTGGATTTCAATCGTTTGACATTTATGTTAAATTGAAAAAGTATCTAGAGTAGGGATGAATAAAGGTATTTGGAAATGGACTATTTGGTGTAAGGTATTTAATAATTGGTAATTGCATACCTATATAAGGTAATTGATACCTCCTTCACCATTCATCCCTACTCTAGATTCTTTTTCAATTTAACATTCCATTAAAATCAATTTAACATTGATTCTTTTTCAATTTAACATTATAAATGTCAAACGATTGAAATCCAAATTTTTAGCTGAATGCTGTAGCGGAATAGCGGAATGCTGTACGCAATAACCAAAATGGCGATAAGAGTCGGCGAAAAACTCTTACAATATAATAATAGTTAACTATTAACTATTATTTTTAAAACATTTTTAATGAAGTCAGGGAGCAAAACCTGTGAAATTGCAAATGCCATAAGCAGAGCTAAACACACTCACTCTCACATAAATAACACGTTCAAAAAACGAAATTATTATTTTATTAAATCTTTCCCTCATCGAAATTGGCCGTGTTCACAAAAATAGAAATAAATGTTTCGAACGCAATCTCTCGTCCATGGCTCTGTAACTAACCTTTTTAAGCCCCCCTCCCCACCCCCAATTCTCCGCCTTCCCCTTTCTTGGCAACAAAGAAATAACCTCTACCCTCCAGTCCACCTTTGCCCATCACAACATAAGACTAACATTCACTTGTGCATATAAGACTAGAAGCTTCTTCATTAAAAACCATTCCACCACCACAGAGGAATACACCCCGATCGTGTACAGGATACCATGTGGTGCATGTGACGCTGCCTATATCGGAGAAACAGGCCGCAGCCCCTCCCTCCGATTCAAAGAACACCAGATGGACATAGAATATTGTCGTGTATTTTAAAATGATACCTCATGAATAAAATGAAAAACGATTTAAAAAAGAGCGGTCACACGAAGATAGTCAATTAAATTACGAGAATGCATTTATTTCAGTGATACACACAGAAATCACTCGTAAGGTCCAATAAACATTTAAAAGTAAAACACTAGAGCAGGGTATCCGCTCTTACATAAAAATACAGACAGTTATTTTGGGGGTGTCCACCAGCTACTTTTATAGAAAAAGGAGCAAACTCGTTTGTCAGGGTATAAGACGCTACTAAGTTGGTTCAGGATTAGCAGTTGGCTAGGCTGCTAATGGTCTCACGCTCTCTCCTCTTCTTTGTCTCTCTCTCTCTCAGTGACAGCTACAACAAAACATTAAGTGAGAAATACAGTGGGAATAACGTGCAAGTGCTTCTGTAGGACACTGTTACTACTAGAACCCTTGGTGTAGGCATACCTAGCCTCACTGGCCCCAGACAGTAGAGGAACCTGTGAAACACTGTTACTACTAGGCCCCTTGGTGTAGGTGTACCTAGCCTCACTGGCCCCAGACAGTAGAGGAACCTGTGGAACACTGTTACTACTAGGCCCCTTGGTGTAGGCGTACCTAGTCTCACTGGCCCCAGACAGTAGAGGAACCTGTGGAACACTGTTACTACTAGGCCCTTGGTGTAGGCGTACCTAGCCTCACTGGCCCCAGACAGTAGAGGAACCTGTGGAACACTGTTACTACTAGGCCCCTTGGTGTAGGTGTACCTAGCCTCACTGGCCCCAGACAGTAGAGGAAATTATACTCACAAAAGGACTGCAAACACAAAAATATCTGCACCAGTAGTTCATTCACCACATAGAGAAAATAAGAGAGAAGAGAGATCTTCACTTGCTGTGCCTCCCCAACATCAAGTATTGGTCACTCACTTCTCAACAGCTGGTCCTTAGCTGCTTGTCTTCTTGTGGCTGAGCCACCTGCCTGTCTGATGTGAACCCAGCTGTTCTCCCTGGGCCCACTGGCCTCTGTCTGTCTGTTGAATACAATCTTGCAGCCTCTATTTATATCTCCAAAAAAGAGAGGTGCATGCTGGGAAAAAGCAACCAGCACCCCCTTTATCCAATCAGGGAGAGGCAGCAAATTAAAGCTGAACACTACATCTCACCTTGCATTAGATTAAAGCTGAACCACATGAATCATATTAAAGCTGAACACTACATCTCACCCTATATTAGATTAAAGCTGAACCACATGAATCACATTAAAGCAGAACACTCAATAAAAAGCCAAACAAAAACAGTGCTGCCATCTAGGGGCCCTATATGACACTTTTACCCAAATTAAAGCAGCTCTAATATTGCATGTTCTGGTGGAGAATCCACCAGGGCCACGACAATATTGTGGCGTTGATTGCCTTTCCAAATTGCCAACTGGCAACTTTCCACCGCTTCTTGTTGCTGAGAAATTGATTTTTGTTTCAAAAATGCTATTAATCAAAAATTGATTGGTCGGTGGGGTGTGGGTTTGGTTAAATGAATTGACTGGTTAAAGGCCTAATTATTGCCCAGATAAACAAAAACATAATTGATGCACCATCTCTCTTGGCGAAAATTAAATAAGGTGATTGTTTATTTCATAGAACTTGAGTGTAGCAACTGTGCACGAAAGAACGAACTGGTCATCTACGTATTTAACAACGAGTCTGTCAGCTGGAGTGTGGCCTATGACAGATGCATTGACATGGGTTTTCAACTGCACATGCCCAACACGGAAGACATATTTAACTTCACTCGGGACTATCTTCTTAAACTGTCGGCCAACAATGGTGGAGATAAACAAGATTTCTGGATTGGACTGAATCGCTCAAACCCAATAGGATTTTGGACGTGGGTGGATGGTAGTTTTCTGGGTATGTGGACCAGTTGGCACAAAACATATCCTAATAAGAATTTATGTGTGGAAATGTCAGGCACAGAGGATCACAATTTTTTATGGTTTGATGCCTCATGTCAAGTTGAAGAAACTCAGGTTTACCCGAAATATTTCATTTGTGAACAACGCTATTATTTCTTCTATTGACATTTTATCCAGATGACTATTTTATCATTGAATTTCTAGACTGAAGTAAGTTTAACGAAACTTGCAACGTGTAACTGAGAACGTCACTTTTTTCAAATTAATATTTAAATATTTGAGATCAATGTATCTGATACATGTAACAAACAGTATGATTGATTTAAATTCAAATTTAAAATATGAAATCGGTTGTGAAATGTAATGAAGTTTGCAATACATGTTAGCAATACCTTCCTTTTTTAATTTCCCTCAAGCACGTGCAATTCTGTGACGTCGTCGTTCCTAAAATGGCGTTCATAAAAAAATCACGTTGCAGGTGTACGATGGCATTTAAAAGAGAAAGTTACTTGCCAACAACAGTGCAGTCTAAATTTCATTCCAGTTTAGTTTCATATTTGATTTCATATTTTAAATTTCAATTTGAATCAGTTCCCTTTTTTAGTAATCATATTGAACATGTTTGTCGGTGCACAAACCGCAGGATTGGTTTAATTTGAAATTAGTAATTTTCAGCTTTTCAGTTAGGCTATACTGTCCTATTGCATGATCTGTTTGAAATTAATTATAGATTACCCATCAGCTTTAAACGTATGTAGCTATGGGAGTTATGCCTCTCCCAAGTGGTTACTCCAGGGACTGACTTCAGAGTACTTTCTCAAACTATTTGAAACTAAAAACTTGTGCCTCAGTAGTATCAAGATGGCATTCTGCATTAATGAATCACTGAGGGAACGTAGAATTTTTAAGTGGATCGACCAAAGAATATCGTTTGTGAAAATTTGCAAGAAAAATAAATCAGTTATATTCCTTTTGTCTACATGGAATATCTTATTTGATGTTTTGACAACCTATCATACTAAGCATTAAAAAAAATTCCAATCAACCGTAACCAACCGCACAACAGACATTACGTACCCCTCATGGTGCTTAAGCACTATGCTGCGAGGGGCATGACCAGTACATCGGGATCGAATAATCTAGTACGACTCATCGTAGCCCAGTTGGTTTAGCGACTGACTGTTGTTTTGGCGGTCCAGGGTTCGATTCCCGGCGCGGGCTTTCGAAAATTTCGATCCCGGGGTACTGGTCGTTCCCCCTCGCACAGTGCCTAAGCACATGAGGGGGACGTAACACCTGTAGTGCGGTTGACTACAGTTGATAACACGAAAAAAAATCGAGAGCCCGCACCGGGAATTGAACTCGGGACCGCCGAGCCACAATAAGTTGTTAAACCAACTGGGCTATGATAAGTATATATTTTTGTTTCCAATCAACTGTAGTCCGTTACTACAGGCGTTACGTCCCCCTCACTGTGCGAGGGGGAACGACCAGTACTATTGGCGAAGGCATATTTCTGGAGTAGAGTGCAAAAAGGTGACGAGATCAAATGTAACTTACCCACCTTGCTCAGAAAGAACAGGGTGGTGGGTGCACAGTGTTGCTCCCCAGAGTTTGGGGACCTCCGTGCACCAATGTTAATTTGGGGGGGCCCTCAATTGCAATGGTCATCACTGGTGACGATCATGGTGCAGACCCACCGATCCGGCTTTCTGCTTCCGCACTCTCTTGCCGTTCAGCTGTCATCGATATTTGTCGCATTTTATCACTGCATTTCCGTAGCTTTCCGTTAACGTAGCTTTTTGTTAACTTGCTTTGTATAGCTGGCTCCAGATAAACGAAATTGTTATTCGATAAAAAATCAACACAAATTAATGCACAGTACATTCTAACTTCATTGTATAAAATGTTTATACTCATAAATTGTACATTTCATGTATATTGATTTTAGCTATGTATATGATTTTAGATATGTATATGGTTTTAGATATGTATATGATTTTAGATATGTTTTAGCAACTCGATTTTTGTCTCCATTGCAAAATAAGAAGCGAAATTGTTATTACATTTTATTGTTTTCCACATTTACATTTGTGTCCATATAGATTAAAAACTTCATGAATAATTTTTAATCAAAATTTTGAATTTTTTCTGTCCATTGATTTATAAATTCTTTACTATCGGGACCTAAAGGTTGCGGGCAACTTAATACAGCAATTTGCAGTAGTGTTCATTGAATTTAAATTTTTAAAACACTTTTTAAATATTTAATGGTTTGCATGGCAATCATTTTTGCTAACACAACAAATTTGCGATTGATTCAACACCTCACTGTAGCATAGCAATTTTTTATCAACATAAATATTTACTTAAATTTAAATCTTTGTTGGCAATTATTTTTGGTCAGTTGTCGCTGGAACTACATACAGTGAATACAAACATGATTCAACTATTTATCAAAGAGCTTCATCATATTTTTGTTTGCTCAATTTCGCTGGGGTGTATTGGCGCTATCGTCAACACCGTACGTTTCGACCAAATATCAACCGACAGATGTGAAAATGATAACATATTCGAAATTTACGAAACTATGTCCTTAACGAGTTGTGCTATGGCCTCACACATGGCGAACAAAACATCATTCGCGATGTACAATAACGTCACTCAATTTGGCCGTTGTTTAATTTCGAAATCAGTTGTGTCAATAGCCGATCTGGAGGACCACAAGAGCTGCAATCAGTATCAAATGACGCTAAAGGTACGTTGGATAAGTGATAAAAATTATTGAAGCTAATCATGACAGCGACAATACCACAAAAGAGCAGTTATTCAGCAAAACAGAGGATTACATTAATTGGGCAATTGAAGACTGACGGTCTTCGTACAAATTACAATTTACTTTACCATAGGGTTCTATCTGTCAAAAATGAAGCATGGAGATCGGAAACCAGGTGCAAAAAGTATACGATTTCCGAAAAAATACTTAAAAATGATAATAAAATTGCGTGAAGCACAATTTATTTAATAACTTGCAATAAAAACAGTAATTTCTGAGCAAGATGATTGTGATATTAATGAGAATTTTTAACTTATGGTTTAATTTTATCTGCACGATGTGATTTTTTTAATACTGTTATTGTACATGTTGAATATTGTTATTGTACGACTCGTCGAAGCCCAGTTGGTCTAGCGACTGACTGTGTCTCGGCTATCCCGGGTTCGATTCCCGGCGCGGGCTCTCGAAAATTTCGATCCCGGGGTACTGGCATACCCCCCTCGCATAGTGCCTAAGCACCATGAGGGGGACGTAACGCCTGTTGTGCGGTTGACTACAGTTTTTTTTTTTTTTTTTTTAGTTTTAATCAACTGTAGTCAACCGCACTACAGGCCTTACGTCCCCCTCATGGTGATTGGTAACAAAAAAAAACTATGTCTTGAAATCGAATATTGTTGTTGTTAAATGATGTAGAAAATTCTTTGTGACTCCGATAGTCTATGATTTCAAAAAAATTACAGGAAACTGATCATGAAATTACGCCATGTGCAAATGTTTATAAAACAAGCCCTGGTGACGTGGTATATTTTCTGGGCAAGTTAATATGGCCTGTGATATTTGGTGGTGCTGAAAGATACATTAATTATTAAGAATTTCAGATATATCTGCGCGAAGAGCACATTTTTTTAAACGAGGTCCTGAAATCGAATATTCTTAATGCAAAATGATGTAGAAAATTCTTTGTGACTCCAAAAGTCTGAAAAATAGTCTAATATCACATCAGGTGTTTATGTAATTTATAAAATAAGTAATGTTTTTTAAAATTCACTGTAGTGTAATATCACAACAGGCGTTTATGTATGACATAGGCATAAATAAATTGCAAGTGATAGTGGCGATAAAAGTATCCTCAATTATTAATAAATTATATCCAACCGACAAGTTAAATATGTGAGGAGCGCAATTTTTTTTAAAAATCCAGGTTATTACAACTAATCATTTTTGTGTAAGATTTTGGAGAAATATGCGAAAATGTACAGAAAAAGGATTGAGAGACTGGTCATTGAACCTCAATTTTTTCAAATTGCCTTCAAAACTTAATTTTCATTCAAGATATACTGATATCTAGATATCTCATAAACAACTTAGTAACCTACTAGGTATGCTGGCCAGCATACCTGTTGGACTCTGAGACTATGTCCTAAACCATAGCATCCAGCAAAAGCACTTTGAAGATCTGTAAGCAACTTCCTAAACATAAGACACTTTTGATTCTACAAAAATTAATTTAGAGATAAATTTATAAGGGATAAAATAGGCAATTTAATTATAACACATTCAGCACATCATCAATATTTTCTTCAGATTCAGATATCAATCAATCACAATCCACATTAGAATATCCAAACACAAATGAATTGAAATCATTTAAATTGTCAATTTGCTTGGGGGAGCGACCCCTTCTTACTATGGTTGATAAAATTGTCATCAATTGATTTTCTCCACCATACGATCGTCCTCATTCAGTCGCACCAAACTTCTTCCACGCGATGTAGAACTGCTCGTCGAAATTCATTCATCATCCATCGATGAAAACTGCTCATGAATTTTGCCATCCCATATTGTTGACAGAGAAAAATCACCCTACTTCGTTCAGGCAATAATTTCCTCCGTGGGATCAAATCGAATCCCATTTGATCGGCAGAGTTTCATAATTCAGCCACTCGCAGAAAGAATAATTCGATTGTTCTTTGCAGCAGAAAATCGCACTGACGAAAAACTGCTTGATATGCATGACTGAATTTACTTTATTGAAAATCGTGAAGTGATGCACTTCATCACAGGAGAATCAATTTGATATAATTTTGAAAGAATTTCTCCTTCATTATGTCCTTTTACAAATACCGATTCACAATCAATCACATTGTCCTAGGTGAAATTAATTCATCGAAATCATAACTTCAATTTGCATCCAACATTTCCATATAGGAAACAACCAGTGAGGTAAACTGATAACGGAGAAGTGACCCCGAGCTTGGGGCGATAATTGCCGACCAAGACTCGGGCCGTGACCTCCAGGGCCACCCCTACTCCCCATTGGGTATTGTCAGGGGGCGCTGTGATTGGTCGGAAGGGGGAAGGAAGAGGAAGGATAGATTCTAAGAATCTAGATCTTACAGATCTCCCGGGGGTCTAAGTCGCACTTAACTTGTCGGTTATGATGCTGGATGACCCCGACACATCCATAGCAATATCCCCCGGGTCATCCAGCTCTTGATCTGGGAAATTTGGCGATAAATTCGTCAAGTTCGATACCGATGTGCCTCATTTTAGCATTGTTTTCATGCATACGTCCATTTTTAGGCTTTGGGTTTTCAATACCACGTTTTTCCCCCCTCCGCATCACTGTGTCGGCATCTGGTGACAACACAGTTTTTTTATTTTTTTCAATTCACTGAATTGACTGGTCACGACAGGATGATTCTGTACCCCTCTCAGTGCTTAGGCACTTTGTGAGGAGCACGTTTTCAACAGTACCCTGGGCCAATGCCCACACCGAGAATCGAACCCAGGACCGCCGAACAACAGTCCGTCATAAACCAACTGCGCCACGACGGGTCGTACGCAATTACCGCATAGTACACAGCACAGTATCCGCCACCATTGGAAAGGCCCTCATGAAAATGCAAATCCAATGGGAGGGGAACAACCAGTACCCCGGGATCGAAATTTTCGAGAGCCTGTGCTGGGAATCGAACCCGGGACCGCCGAGCCACACTCAGTTGCTAAACCAACTGGGCTACTAATCAGATATAAGGGAATTGCTAGGACTGCAATTAAAATCGGCAACAAGATCGTCAATAAACCTAAGTTTACGACAGATCTTCATGAATACTGAAGCCTTTGAAGATTTGTGAAACACGTGACATAACACGAAAGGAACTCACCCCATACTTTCGTCAATACCCGATAATTTAGAATAATCAAAATAATTTTTACCATGTTTTCTGGCTATCAAGAGCTTTCTGAAGCCGCCACGCTTCTTCGTCAGTTGAATTTGAAAAATGGTTGTGCTATTGCGAAACGTTCGAAATATAATCTAAATGAGGAAACCGAAAGAAGGGCTGGAAAGGAGGAAGAGGGTAAGGTCTATTCTAAACAGGGGGAATTGTACCTCTGACGTACTGGTCAAGCAAGTCGGAGAGAACATTGGTATCATATCTACTATTTTTGAACAACTGGGCTACGACGAGTCATACAAATGATTTTAAATGGATACACAATCTCAAAGAACAATTTGCCCAATTTTAAGCACAATTGAAATGTTTCAAGCAACCTGAAGCATGCTTACAGTGTAACTAGGATATTACCTCTATTCATTCATGCTATGGACAATATTTGATTGCCACTCTACTTTTCCATCGTTGCTTTTATAAATGCAGATAAACCCAGCACATGAAACCCTATTTCATTTATACGGTATCTGATTCTTCAAACGCAAACGATATCTGTATTGTGCTTTGTACTAGGTGGTCCCTCCTGTTCTCATCAACCCGTGTCAGCCAAACCCGTGCTCTAACAACGAAAATTGTACAGTCAATCGTACCAACAATGACTTCTCCTGCAAATGTATTTGGCCAAAGGGTGGAAAAATATGCAAAGGTAAGAATTGTGTTTACCTCTATGTTCGTAGTGGGATTGTTCTAATGTGTATTGAATTTGAAAAGCTCTAAAACTGGTTGTTGATTCACATTTTTTAAAATTTGACACTCATTCCTATATAATAATTGGCAGTTGCGACCATTTTGTGTGTGACTGAAGTAAAAACCTCTTAGACTTAATCTCCCTTCACTCGGCATCTTCTTTCCTTGCCATATGTGAGACGTCAGTGAGGGGATGTGTCACTCGTGGGTAACGTCAATTACGATATGTGCCAACTGCGATATCCAAGGGACGAAATATGTCAAGAAGCACAAAAATATGTAGCGATACTGGAGAGAAATAAACGTCAAGAAAGACAGATGTCAGTATTATCATATGAAAAATATTTAATTGATGTTATACGACACTATTATTATTCTCAATCATTGCATACACCAAAAATGCAAATGTCAATAATGGTACGTGACACTTTTGATAAACAACACTTTTTGTAAGTGTCACTTTTGCTTTATGTTAATTTTGCTAAGCGTGAAATGGTCATGCTGGAGAGGTTTGATTTGGATGTACTTCAAATTTTATCGCTCCCTCCCTTCCTCTGTTATCTTGGAGTGGAGACCCACTTTTGGCGCCTTTACCATGCACCTCACCGAGGGGAGAACATCCGCATCTTGAAACATCCAATTCCCATTGTTAAACTCCTAAGCTCCAATGCTCACTTTCCATCCCTCCTTGGCTTTCTCATAACTGACTCGTAGCAAATGTGACACCTAGAAAATATCTAATTTATAACAAGTTATGTCACTCATTATTGTCATTTGCATTTATGGAGTAAGCAATGAATGATTGTAACAATAGTGACGTGTATCATACGTGATGTTTATCGTATCTGTCATATATTAACCCGTTAGTCAGCGAATTATTTTTTGCCAAGTCACATGACACCGGTGAATTAATTTTCAAAAGTCGATTTTTAAGAAAAAAATTATAACTTTTGAACCGGAACGTCCAGACCCTTGGCAGTTGACAATTTAGAAAAAAAGAAAGGTGATCCTACGTGTCAGAAGATGGTCTGGGTGTGGTTTAGCCCAAAGCACGGATCGATGCACAGTCCAACATAGCATGCCAGACAGAAAAATTGGGTCTCCATTTTGATTCACTTGCCCTTGTCCTTCAATTTTGAGCTGTACATGGCAAATCTCCTGGACGGCATGGTGCTAGACTTGGTGGCCGAACATACCTTGCAAAGTTCCACTCCAGCAGACAGGTGTTGCTGGACGAGCGGATCGACCTCACCAGTGTCAGTCGGAAATCCAGCAGCATCTTGGCCAACCCGCCAAGCCGCTGCTGGATGAAGAAGGCATTGAAGATGGCCTGGGTAGGGTTTCTCGACAAACTCCGCCAGCGAACAAAAATGTTCGTCGCTTTGTGCGTCGCGTTCGCAACTTCGAACGCGAAACGTTATCAAATTAGCCAATCACAGAGCGACGAACATTTTTGCTCGCTGGCGGAGTTTGTCGAGAAACCCTACCCTGGTCAACCACGTACCAGAATCTCTTCTTGTATAAGACCTGGCTCTTCTATATTGGTTCTTTCAAAAAAAAACTATTATAACAACTTCTACAATTTCATATTTTGCAGATTTGTTATGTTACAACTGCTATTATCATGGCCATTTGATAATCTACATCCATATGGAGGAGTCTGTCAGCTTCGACGTGGCAGCTCAGAGATGCGCTGAATCCAATTTGTACCTGCACATGCCGATGACAGATGATATCTCTAATTTTTGGCAAAGATTTGTTATGCTCCAATTGAAACCGGCAAACCTTTTGCCAGCCAATCGGTTTTGGATTGGTCTCAACCGCTCTAGTACAAGCTCGAAATTTACCTGGGTCGATGGCACGGAGTTGGGCTCATTTCAGAAGTTCGCAGATCAGCCGAAGGATGGATTGACTGTAGCCATGTATGACGATCCGGTGTCCAATCTCACCTGGGTTGATTATCCCCTGTTCTTTAATCAAACCAGAATAAAATATTTTTATGTGTGTGAGGGTTACATTTAAAATTAAAAAATTTGGCGAACTACCCTTCGAATTGAGAAAATCTTATGGCACTTTGTGAAAGGAGTCCCTTATCGGTAAGCACAATATGACAAAACATTTATTTTTATGCAACCTAAGGTGCGAAACTTAATTCACTCATCTGGTATTTTAAAAATTACATAAAGTATTCAAATTTATATAAGGTATGTTCTCTTTTGTTTACAAAAGAACAAATGGTGCAAACATAGGACGATGACGGAAAGGGCAACATTTTTCACGTTTTCATTTGATGTATTTTTTTTAATACACTGAAGTGTATATCACAACAGGAGTTTCTGTTCCCCTCTCAGTGCTTAGGCACTATGTGAGAGGCACATTTTCACCAGTACCCCGGGAATCGAACCCGGGACCGCCGAACCACAGTCAGTCGCTTAGCCAACTGCCGCTACGATGGGTCGTACTAATATAGTTAGCATTATTATTTTCACCATGTGTTCTTTTGTAAAAAAGAGAACATACCTTATACGAGTTTATCACATGTCTCCTAAAATCATCTTCAATAAAAATGTATATTCGTCAATTCCCAAATCGTCATAACTTATTCAAATTGATAAATAATTAAATTACTTAAAATCATGAAATAAAGAGATATGATCTCAGAATTTGCTGCTTTATATATTGTGTAAATTTCATGGTGATGCATTCAACTATTTCTGGGCTCTCAACTTCACAGACAGAAAAAAACAACTTTAGATAAATTGAGAAAAGATGCTGGACTCATCCAAAAGAACTGGCGACGAACGTGAGACAATTAAACCATGAACAGCGAAATTTAATGGGTCAGCGTTCTTATAAGCACATGTATCACAAAGGTTTCGAAAACATACATATTGATTACCTAATACAGGTGAAAAATCACGAATTAATACAAAACTAAGCAATAATGAGATAAAAAATTACAAAACTTACAATTACAATGGGCCTCCATTTTGTTTTAATTCTTGCACGTGTTTAATTTTTGTTAAAATATCTCTCAAGCATTTCTCTTATTGTGTTAATTATTTTCCGGACACAGCGTAGTCTCTTACTATGTCCCCACTGTTATCGCGTGAGTACGTAAATATTATCACATTGTTTTTATTGTATGATCTATGATATTGCTTTGTCATTTTGGGAGTCGAAAAAATAAAAAGTTTGCTACTCATTGTCGAGTTTCAGATCGCGTCCATTCGATCTTTTTCCATTTATATTATAAAACTTACAATATCAAGTGGTGGTAAGGTAAAGGGTTGTAGTGAGTGACTGCACCGAAACACGGGTTATACAAATAATGACATCCGGTGACTTGACTGGGATGCAGCTAAAGGGAATTGCACGAATTTTCGACAATGTATTCGACTGTGGAACATGAGGTATGGCTGGATGCCTTGTCCTGATGGATGAACACATTGCTGGCCTCGTTGCCGTACATAGTTGGTATTTCATGTCGATATAAATGTTCCAGGACGTTTGCCTGATACACACTAAAAATGATATCTTAAAAATGACACATGTGTGGTCTTAATTTACGATGAAATGTCGTTTAAGACAATTTATTGTGTGCTCACAATTCTTCGATCCCAGGATTCTGGTGAAAATGTACCCCTCACACAGTACCTAAGTGTCAAGAGGTGTACAGAAACTCCTACAGTTCCGGCATTGTCCCAGCATAAGCTCCATTTTATTACATACTACAGTGATTACAACAACTGAAGAAAAAAAATATAATACTTCAATTTATTTCACAATTTAATAGGAACAATATTTTAATTTCTACAACAACTTAATTTATATTATATTCCTAAGATTCAATCCGTCCATTCGGGAGTTGACTCGCAAATGGATTAACATAATTGAATAAAATTTTAGCTGCTTGACTGTATTCCTCAAATTTGTTGTCTAGCGACAAAAGAATTTCAGACAAAAGAATTTCAGAGATTGTGTAGACTGTAATATTGTAGTCAAAATTGTTAGCGCCCGCCATAGGCCCCATCCGGGGTTGCTTGTGGGTACATATTGTAATTGTAATTGTTAGTTTGCTCTTCCTCTACCTGGCTTAACTGAAGAGGAAGACAGATTGGGTGGGGCATCTGTCAACAGAATGAGATGACTTTTGGATTTATCAGTTGACAAAACAATCACACACAAAAAGTATGTAAAATTCGAAAATTAAGCATATGTGTACAGATAAGGGGCAGAGAACCATGGACGACACACTGGCGAGGTTCCATAAATATGAATAATAACTGCATTTTGTGAAATTTACTTTTAAACAGACATCACCTTTATCCCTCATGAAAACCCAAAAAGATTTGGAGACCTTACCAACAGGCTTACAATAATGTTTACAAATTTACAAATTTTACCCGCAAGCAGCCCCCAAGAGAGGGGCCTATGGCTGGGGTCGAAAGACCAGTTGGGGACAGAAATGGATTTAATTTAAAAGGCTCAGGACTAAGACTCTGTTAAGCCATTCCACTGTCTACACACTCTAGGGAAATAGAATTATATAAATAATTTAATTTTCAACAATGAATACAATCAAACAAACTTCTCCATCGAAATACCACTGTTTCGTTTGCATATGAAATATATTGCAAATCGTTTTATGCACCACGTTGCATAACATTTTAAAAGTCCATATTATACATGGGATATGAGCCTAAATTAAACATGAAAAACTGTGTGTTCCTCAATAGACCTTTTGGTTAAGGTCTCGGATTGACAATATGTTTGTATGGAGGTTTAGGTTTAAATCCCGGTGGTGGAAGTTTTTATTTATCACAAGAAGGGTACCCGGTTTTGCCTGGGGTTACAGTAGCCGTCAACGAAATAAAAAATTAATTGTTTAAATTTACCGGCTATTTTAAGTTTACACGCGATAAACGCATACGTTAAATGTGAATTACACAAATGAGAACGGATTGTTGGACGACAATCGAAACCGGAAATGAGCGCGGATTAAATCAAAAAAGTTTTTTAATTTAATGACGAACTTCTTGTATTACAGCAGATGCATACGAATTATAGTTAACAGATATACAGCTAAAGTATGAAAATAATATACTATATTGGAGGCGAGGTGGTATCCAGGCAATATGGTATAGTGATGAGCACGTCGTGATAGAAAATTAACCAAAAATATGCCCGAGTCGACTTTCGGGAAATTCCTTCCTTTCTCGAGGGCTTGTCACGACGTACTGCCAATATTTTCTATCTCCTTCTGTGTGCACGGTGGGGCATCAAGGTAAGGGAACGCTCTGCTGTTACTCAGTTTATCATTGTGTGGATTTTTCCCCTGGCATATGAAAAATGATTCGGCTACTATGCAGTCATAGTACATTGGGGCGGAGAGCACAAGTTTGGCGTTGTTCCAATTGGGAGTGTGACCATATGTGGTGCAGTGGCGTGCGAGCACAGATTTCTCAGAACGGCCATTCCAAATGACCCTTTGGTGTTCGAGGAACCCCACAGTGGTGCGCTGCGGGCTGTTTCACCGATGTATGCACAGCCACAAGTACCACATGGGATTCTGTAAACACCTGGCACGTAGTCAGTCGTGGTGGTGGAGTGGGGTTTACAGAATTGGTTTAGGATTTTATCTGTGCATGTGAAGATAATCTTGGTGTTGTGGCAGTCGAAAACAGCCTGCAGGGCTTGTGAGGTCGCTGCATTGCCAAGGAAGGGGAAGGTTGTGAATTTTGGTGAGGGGGGCGGGTTTCAAGCTGTTGGTAACACCCATGGAGGTGGGAGAGGGTGAGTTTGGGGTTGGGGTGGTGGGGGAACTCAGCTGTGGGGATAGAGTGAAGAAATTACAATTACAATTACAATATGTACCCACAAGCAGCCCCCAAGAGAGGGGCCTATGGCGGGGGTCGAACGACCA